>NQII01005939.1:78574-141269 GCA_002778355.1 Clitarchus hookeri
CTTAGGGCGACGGACAGATGCCCTTTTTGTGCTGCCTATCACCCCCCTCTCCTGAGATAAGCGCCCGGCATCTGCCGGCAGCGTCATCTAAAACTGCACGTGTCCCGCTCTCAACACGTTATCGATACTGCGTTGTCAACAGAAACGAACCTCTCGTACAACAAAAACTTGTTGACGTTGCCTGAAACTGCGCTGGAGGAACTAAAACCTGTCGACGTTGCCTGATCCACAGAAACGAACTAATCTAATTAATGCTGACGCTTCCCCAAAAAACCAAAGTTCGAAACGAAACACCACCGGACTCCTGATAAAACGTAAACACGGCAAACGTCCTCCCGATAACCTACAAACGCACACGTCTGTCGGATAAACTATCACGGGAAACGAGCCACCACGGCTTTAAACCTTAACCCGATAAAAATATTAAGAAGCTTTCCAAAGCTTCAAACACACGAAAGAATTTTACACCCGAGTCCCGAAAAATTACGAATATTGCGTCATTACAATGTATAGATGCATTATCAGGTTTCTTATGGCATACATATCAGCAGTGTTAGCTCAAAATTTATTTAAAACTAATTGATAAAATTACATGTTTAATGGTCCCAGATAGTTTCCTCAACCTTAAAAGTTGACTGTGAGAACAGTTTTGTGTGTGCTGAACTATTGTAGGAGTCATGTCCATTGCACATTCTTTACCAGTAGGATGGAGGTGTGACAGGAGTAATTTAGTTTATTTGCATCACACAAATTGAAACGCAGGCTTCTTCCTTGCATGCACTGCCTGTGTCAATAAAATAGTACAGATGTTTTCAGTGTTTTTCATGCACTTCCCAAGGTTTTTCCATCATTTCCAAATAAATGGGAGTGGCAATGATGGCCAACTTATCTTGCACCATTTTAAAATGTTTTATGATTTGATCCCTTAGGATTTTTATCACATAACTCATTGTTTGAAAACTGTTTAGGATTCAAACTTTATACTTTTTCTCTCTTTCTCTCTTTTATTCTTTTTCCTCTCTCCCTTCCCTTCCCTTTCTTCCCTTCTCTTCCCTTTCTTTCCTTCCCTTCCCTTCTCTTCCCTTCCTCTCTCTTCCCTTCCTCTCTCTTCCCTTCCTCTCTTCCCTTCCTCTCTCCTGTCCCTTTCTTACATTCATAGTTAATATTCTTTAATTCTTGGTAAGTTTTTTTGTGTTCGACTTTATATGTTATTTGTGATAGTGCAATTATAAAGTTGACTTTTGACTTTCTTCTGAATTTCACATTTGAATTGAAATTGAAACTGACTGAATTGACTCCTTGGCTGATGTTATTTACTTCACTTACAATTTTATGGTTTTAGGTATGTTTTACTTTTTTTTTTGTAATTAATAATTTTTTTTTTTTTTTTAAATAAACTTATATGAAGTTGGTTTTTTGGCTGGCTAGAAACAAATGCATGTGGATGCACACATAGTGATCTAATTAGTGTAAATAGTAGAGTGCGTAATTCTGTTTTATTTTTTTTGCAGAACCAAGAGAAGCTTATGAATACTCTTCTGGGCTATAATTTTATTTTAAAGACTTTTGCCTATTGAATTAAAATATTTTGTGAGAAGAACACCTTTTTTCTCCCCAGAGATGAATAAATACTATTGGTCAGTTTTTGTGTACAAGGGTTGTGATTTTACAAAGTTACTCTCAGGAACTGTAACACTTTGTAAAATCAGGGATTTTCTGTCCTCTTGTTCAGTTTTCTCATTGGTGCCCCAAAGAAAATATTTTATGTTTATTTTTAGCTTACTTTTGGAAGGAAAGAGAGGCTTATGCAATCACCTGGTTGTTTTTCTGGAATGTATGTCCCCTCTAATCACTTTTAAATCCAACAACCAAATTTCACCAAACTAAATGCACACATAGTATTTAGTAAGTACATCATACTTTGATAATTTTCAATCGTGTTGGGTACTTATTTTCAAAATGGTTGTCATTTTGAAATTTAGGCTACTGTATTATATCTGTGGAACCAATAGGCATGATGACAATTTTTTAAAATACATTAAATAATGTTCTTACGCTTCCACTATTTACTAAAAATCTATAATTTTTCCAGGAAATTAAGGTTTAATAGCAATAATTAGCCATTAAAATAGTTATTTTAAATGTCGCGCTAAAACGCTTAAAGCGTCATGGCGCCGGCTTGTGACGTCACGCCTCGTGTAAACAAACCTCAACCAGTAACAAATACTCGACAATAGTCAGACAAATTAAGTTATTTTGTGTTTTAAAATGAATTCTAAAGTGTATAAGTGGTGTGCAGTGCCTAAATGTACTAACACATCGATAAAAACTCCCAACAAGGTTTTCGTTTACGTTCCAAACAACAAAACAATGAGAAATAAGTGGTTAAATCTTGCACGGCGGGACCCTGCAATTGTATCGCCTAATTCTTCAATTTATTTCTGTGAAGACCATTTTGATGTACGTTTTTCCTTTATACCTTTATCGATTATAATAGTGTGTACTTGATGTGGTTGGAGAAATTGTCATTTGTCTGAACAATAAGTACCTATGTACTTTTAAAAGTCGATCACTTTAGAGGTTAGGATTCAATTATTTATTTATTGTTCTCCTCCACCACTGGTTATTTTAACAGGTTCTTATTCTCGTTACAGTTGCCAAATGATATGGATAATTATATTCAGTATCTTGTGATGGGTTCAGTGTCACAAGTGCGCATGAAACCTGGGTGTGTTCCCACTAAATTTGAATGCCAACCAGATCGAAGAAAACGCACTTCAAATACTGTACAACGACCATATATTCTCAATAAACGAAGAAAGAGAATAGTTGAAGAAAGTGAGAAAGATGATTTTTCTATGAGTTCAACTTATGCTAGCAAAATATTTATGAAAAACATTCCATTAATAGCTAGTCTATTGCGTCCTTTTATTGTTAAATTAGACAAAGATTCAATAAAAAATAAATTACCCATGGCTTTTAGGCATAAATATCACCATGTAAGTTGCATTATTGACTGCTTAGAAATTGAGATACAAAAGCCTTCGAAAGCCTTGAATCAATAAAGAAAGCAACATGTAATTAGGTTCATGATATAGTTTAAAAACAACATTTCGCTAACATAACCTCTAACCTATCATAAAGTGCATATTAAAAAGCAATTTTACGTGTTTTAGACTTTTAAATTATTGTTATTTAAGATTGTTAATGTAGGTACTGACATGGAAGTTTTCACATTTCGAAATTCTGCTGAGCAAAAGTCTTTGTTTGATGCAAGAAATTCTCCCAGCATCAACAAATCTACTCTCGGCAAATTAGAGCTGTTTGCCTTGATAAATCCTTGATGCATCGTTAACGTTCCTTGGTTTGGGATATGGATACTCAAAACTGGACAGTTTGATTGTTGAAACAACAGAGTTATTGATTAACACAGGAAAAGTTCGAATGAAATCTATGAAACTCAATGATGTTTACAATAGGCAAATGAGGCGTGACGTAATACGCTGTGATTGGTGTTTCACAAAACATGGCGGATTGTCGTATTTCGTATTTTTATTTTAATAATATAATATTAATCTCACAATTAATGTGAAATTACGTATATTTTTTACGATCTTTGTTATCTATTCTAATAATTAAAAGCATTATTTTTGTATTTCTTTGTTACTGTCATCATGCCTATTATCCGATTTAAGCAAGCATCTATGACATTGGCAGTGCATTATATAAGCATTGAATTTAGAAAGTGATAACAGCATTAATCATCCATTTTAAAAGCTAGTGCCAATTAAAAAAAGTTTTCCCACTATATCTCTTGAAACATTTAACCAATTTAAATGAAATTTGGTATATTAGTAGTGCATGATGTACCCATTGAATAGTGATAATGTTATTAACTGGCCATTTTGAAAGCTAGTGCAGCATGACAAACAAAATTTTTGTTATATCTCTCTAACATAACAGTTTCCTGCCAAATTTCGCATTAAGCAATACTATTGTGGGTCTATTCAGATATGCAATTTAAGTTTATTTGCAATGTCTACCATACTGTTTGTCAGATTTCAACCATACTTGCTATACTGAAATTATATTTTACAAGTATAAAATGTGTCGATACAGAGCCTCTTTTGTATGCCATTTTATGAGATAGTGCCATAAGAAAATATTTTATTGCTATATCTCGAGAAACAATCAACTGATTCCTACCAAATATGGCACTCAAGTAATACTACAGTAGGTCATGTAAAGTGGAATGTTTTAGTGGTTGTAATGACGCAGTATTCTTAATTTTTGGGACATGTGTTTCAATTTTGTTTTTTTTCTTAAGCTTTGCTAAGCTTCGTAATATTTTATCGGGTTTGAAGTTAAAAGCAGTGTTGGTTCATTTTCCCATGATAGTTTGTTTAACGGGCGGACGTTAGCTGTTTTATGTTTATCAGGAGTCCGGTTGTCATTTCGTNATTTTCCCATGATAGTTTGTTTAACGGGCGGACGTTAGCTGTTTTATGTTTATCAGGAGTCCGGTTGTCATTTCGTTTTGAACGTCGTCGTTTTCAGTTTATGTGAAGCGGCAGCATTATTTAGAAACTTTCAGGCTGCGTTGTACAAATTTTATAAGAGAAGTTCGTTTACCTGAATGTTGACGGCGCAGTCTTAGTTTAGTACAACACAGTTTCGATAACTCAGTTTTGATGACGTGTTGAGAGCGTGCGTGGCCAAGCCCTTATCTCAGGAAAGGGGGGGGGAGAGGCAGCACAAAGATGCGTGTGCCTGTCGCCCTTCAAGTCACTTCAGGTCAGTCTCCACTCAAGAATGCTGGGCTAGGCCGCGTCGGGGGTGACGATAACCCCCTCATCGGCAACTAGAATTTGCAAGATTATTTCTAAGCCGGTGTGGGAGGTAGCCGCATTTCATATTTCTTCGGGCCAGTTTTTATAACAAGAGTTAATTAGTAAACTAGTGTGGCTCTGTTCTGCCGATATCTAGTTATCTGCGCACGATTCGTACTCTTCATACTAGAACTTCGTATATGAAATGTCGCTAAATGATAAATAAAGTATAGAACAAAATACTCTGGAACTTGAACTTATTTCTTAATTAATCGGCGTCCATTTTANAATAAAGTATAGAACAAAATACTCTGGAACTTGAACTTATTTCTTAATTAATCGGCGTCCATTTTACTGAGTCTCTTGTACTACCTCTGAGCTAGTAGAGTGCAGGTCGGCAAACTTATAGTCAGCATTGTAACTGGCGCGCCCAGCATTGCATGGTTCAAAGTATTATTTTCAAAAGGGTGGCCATATAAACAATTTAGAACACTATGCTATATCTACAGAACCATGTAACAAATTTCAACTTAACTTTGTAAGTTGGGAGTGTCTTTTACAATTGCCAAATTTGTCTACCCAGAGCCTGTTTTGTCCCTCATTTTGTAAGATTGCCACATGTATGAGTTTTATCATATCTTGGGAAATAATCAACCAATTCCTTCTAAATTTTGCAAACAAGTTATACTGTGGTAAGCCATATAAATTTCTGGGGTATGTTTTAAGAGTCAGATTCTTATTTCTTAAATAGCGCCCATATAAACATTTTAATATAGCATGCTATATCTATGAAACAATTTAACCAATTTGAACGTAACTTTGAATGCTGGCAATATCTATGCAAGCATTAAGTAAGTTAATACGTAAACTCATTTGTCCACTATTTTGGAAGATAGCATCGCATGAAATGGTAAGTTTTCCTGCCCTATCTCAGGAAACGCACATTTTCAAAATCACAGCAATGTAAATATTTTGTCAGTATACCACATGACTGAAACAATTACAACCAACTTAATATGCAGCAGTATTCATGGCAAAAATAGAATGTGCCAGTAGATCTTGGTTTTGTTCTCCAGTAATGAAGATACCACCACGTGAGAAATTTGAGCTTTTTGTCATATGTCAACCGATTCTCACCAAACCGATCACAATATTAGTGCGACAGTAGGCCATGTTTAAAGTGTACTTGGCTTTATTTACGGTATTACTGCAATATTAATAATTACATAAGTTTATTGTATCTATATAATAATTTGACATGTTTTATTATCTAATTAGACGTACCAGATACGTCTATACAGAGCCTGTTTTAGAATGTTTTGTGTGATAGTGTCAAGTGAGAAATTGAAACTTCTATATTATATCTTGGGAACAGGTCATGCTGTTTCCACCAAATTCTACATGCAGTTAAAGGCCATTAAAGCTTGCTTGATTTAAGTGATTCACACACTTTTTTTTTTAAATGATGTCCCTGTAAATATTTGAAGTTGGTATTCCTAGTCTACCAAAACTTTATATTCATTACTATCAAAGTTGATTTTCCGAATCCTACCTCCGTGATGGAGTTGGTTGCAAGCCACCTTACGGTTCGAGGCGTTCTANTATCAAAGTTGATTTTCCGAATCCTACCTCCGTGATGGAGTTGGTTGCAAGCCACCTTACGGTTCGAGGCGTTCTGTTTTTGAGACCTAGGTACGTGTGTGTGTCCTCCCTCTCTCCTCCTCTTCTCTTCTTCTGCTCTTCTTCTCTTCAGGTCTTCTGGTCTCCTTGTCTTCTGGTCTCCCTGTCTTCTGGTCTCCCTGTCTTCTTTTTATATTATAAAATACATTTTGTGTTTTCANGGTCTCCCTGTCTTCTTTTTATATTATAAAATACATTTTGTGTTTTCAAGATGGTGGCCATCTGCTTTCAGCATTTAGATTACTATTTTACCCCACTTAAATCCCATCCTGTTTCACCAAAGTTGCATTTAGAGATCTGATCTTTTGTGTGTAGAACAGTGTGCAACATCAGTCATTTGGGTTGAAGACTATCTTTCTAGGAAAAAATAGTCTCCAACTTGGGAAACCATGGAAATTTTCTATTTTCGAAACCAAAAAAAGGTATGTGGGAGACAAATAAAAATATGATATTTATGAAAGATACTCTTGATAAATGGCAATAGGCACAAGTTGTCCCATTCTGTTATATTCACCTCTGTTGAGTACATGGATGGACCTTTGAATAAACAGTCTTTTTAAAATTTGATACATTGTGTATTATATAATCCCACTTCATTCTGAATGTGGTTAATTAAAGTGTCAAAAGAATGCAAATGTGAATTACCTCTGCTTTAGTTGAAGAGAGTGCCAATATGAGTTTTCTTCGTTCTTGCAAGTAACCATCATTGTTTTGTTCTTCTCCGTCAAACTCTAATTCTGTGGTTTTATTCAACTATTGAAAACAGCGTGGACGTACAGCCTTACCTGGTGTAAGTTTCGGATGTTTATGTTTAGCAGACAGCTGCATGGTGATTTCCCTTAAGAACTTCGAAATACGTTTCTTGCGCATGGCAAGTGGATCACAACACTTATTACCACACATGTGAAAGAACTCGTCAACATATTTCTTGTAATGATATGTACAGATATTTAAAACTTCATCCACACCTATTCTAAGTCTAATTAATGTTTTTATTTCATCACCTATGCTACTTTCAATTATTAACTCTGATGATCTAGGGTAATTGACTTTGACACTCATCCTTAACAAAACAGCAAACAGAACACTCAATTGTCACTGGAATTGAGTACAAAACATGCCACCAGGACAGGCAACGAAAGACTGAAGCTGCAGGCACGATGCGTCTAATCGTGCGTTTATCTGCATGATGCAATCTCGTGAATCAGTTGCATCATCTTCAGAATTTCGGACATTACAGAGTGGTTACCATTACATATAACATGACTTTAAACATCTCGTGAATTTTGCCTTTGATTCTTTCTTAAGTTAAATTGTGTATAGTTGCAAATTACAGTACAGTAAGTAAANTTGATTCTTTCTTAAGTTAAATTGTGTATAGTTGCAAATTACAGTACAGTAAGTAAATGTTAATATATTTTTATTTATTTATGTACTTGCAAATTTGTGATTTTTTTTCAATTTTTTCACATTGCACTGCCCAAACATTGTATTAACACTTAGTACTCCCTGTCATCCCAATGTTGATGACATCCATGATGAAGTGGGATTATATAATGCACAACAGATTACATTTAAAAATCTTCTTTTTTCAAAGGTTCCTGTACTTAACAGAATGGGACAACTTGTGCCCTATAACTATTCATCAACAGTATCTTTCATAAAAATTAAATTTTTATTTGTCTCCCACATACCTTTTTTTGGCTTCGAAAACAGAAAATTTTCATGTTTTCCCAAGTTGCCATGGTCTACTTTTTGTAGGCAAAAATTTTAATTAATAAATTTCTTTCACCTTGAGAATACGGTAACATAGGAGCAAATTTTATCAAAAAATATAATGGTGCGCATTTAGCCCCTTAATGATTTCACATGAAATGATTAATTTTTTTCTGGTTGCATCTCTAATGATATTGCTATTAAGACGTCAAGCCCCACCTACCACGTAACCTTTTAAGAACTTTATCAAAAATTATGTGCATCCACGTCGAGGAAAGTAAGGCTCATTAGTTATATTGATAACTACTCGTTTTATATTGGATATNTATCAAAGTTGATTTTCCGAATCCTACCTCCGTGATGGAGTTGGTTGCAAGCCACCTTACGGTTCGAGGCGTTCTATTTTTGAGACCTAGGTACGTGTGTGTGTCCTCCCTCTCTCCTCTTCTCTTCTTCTGCTCTTCTTCTCTTCAGGTCTTCTGGTCTCCTTGTCTTCTGGTCTCCCTGTCTTCTTTTTATATTATAAAATACATTTTGTGTTTTCAAGATGGTGGCCATCTGCTTTCAGCATTTAGATGACTATTTTACCCCACTTAAATCCCATCCTGTTTCACCAAAGTTGCATCTAGAGATCTGATCTTTTGTGTGTAGAACAGTGTGCAACATCAGTCATTTGGGTTGAAGACTATCTTTCTAGGAAAANTAGAGATCTGATCTTTTGTGTGTAGAACAGTGTGCAACATCAGTCATTTGGGTTGAAGACTATCTTTCTAGGAAAAAATAGTCTCCAACTTGGGAAACCATGGAAATTTTCTATTTTCGAAACCAAAAAAAGGTATGTGGGAGACAAATAAAAATATGATATTTATGAAAGATACTCTTGATAAATGGCAATAGGCACAAGTTGTCCCATTCTGTTATATTCACCTCTGTTGAGTACATGGATGGACCTTTGAATAAACAGTCTTTTTAAAATTTGATACATTGTGTATTATATAATCCCACTTCATTCTGAATGTGGTTAATTAAAGTGTCAAAAGAATGCAAATGTGAATTACCTCTGCTTTAGTTGAAGAGAGTGCCAATATGAGTTTTCTTCGTTCTTGCAAGTAACCGTCACCGNATTACCTCTGCTTTAGTTGAAGAGAGTGCCAATATGAGTTTTCTTCGTGCTGGCAAGTAACCATCATTGTTTTGTTCTTCTCCGTCAAACTCTAATTCTGTGGTTTTATTCAACTATTGAAAACAGCGTGGACGTACAGCCTTACCTGGTGTAAGTTTCGGATGTTTATGTTTAGCAGACAGCTGCATGGTGATTTCCCTTAAGAACTTCGAAATACGTTTCTTGCGCATGGCAAGTGGATCACAACACTTATTACCACACATGTGAAAGAACTCGTCAACATATTTCTTGTAATGATATGTACAGATATTTAAAACTTCATCCACACCTATTCTAAGTCTAATTAATGTTTTTATTTCATCACCTATGCTACTTTCAATTATTAACTCTGATGATCTAGGGTAATTGACTTTGACACTCATCCTTAACAAAACAGCAAACAGAACACTCAATTGTCACTGGAATTGAGTACAAAACATGCCACCAGGACAGGCAACGAAAGACTGAAGCTGCAGGCACGATGCGTCTAATCATGCATTTATCTGCATGATGCAATCTCGTGAATCAGTTGCATCATCTTCAGAATTTCGGACATTACAGAGTGGTTACCATTACATATAACATGACTTTAAACATATCGTGAATTTTGCCTTTGATTTTTTCTTAAGTTAAACTGTGTATAGTTGCAAATTACAGTACAGTAAGTAGATGTTAATATATTTTTATTTATTTATGTACTTGCAAATTTGTGATTTTTTTTCAATTTTTTCACATTGCACTGCCCAAACATTGTATTAACACTTAGTACTCCTTGTCATCCTAATGTTGATGACATCCACGATGAAGTGGGATTATATAATGCACAACAGATTACATTTAAAAATCTACTTTTTAAAAGGTTCCTGTACTTAACAGAATGGGACAACTTGTACCCTATAGTTATTCATCAACAGTATCTTTCATAAAAATCAAATTTTTTATTTGTCTCCCACATACCTTTTTTTGGCTTCGAAAACAGAAAATTTTCATGTTTTCTGAAGGTTGCCATTATCCACTTTTTGTAGGCAAAAATTTTAATAAATAAATTTCTTTCACCTTGAGAATACGGTAACATAGGAGCAAATTTTATCAAAAAATATAATGGTGCGCATTTAGCCCCTTAATGATTTCACATGAAATGATTAATTTTTTTCTGGTTGCATCTCTAATGATATTGCTATTAAGATGTCAAGCCCCACCTACCACGTAACCTTTTAAGAACTTTATCAAAATTATGTGCATCCACGTCGAGGAAAGTAAGGCTCATTAGTTATATTGATAACTACTCGTTTTATATTGGATATNAAAATTATGTGCATCCACGTCGAGGAAAGTAAGGCTCATTAGTTATATTGATAACTACTCGTTTTATATTGGATATTGGAAAAAAATTATGATGGTGTTCCAGTGATTATAAGAGTTCTCTTTTCACAGGTGGGTTCATTTCAGCCAGTTGCCATATTTACCAGAAATTGATGCTTTGAAAGAAGATCTGAGCATCATAAACCAACGTTTCAATCATCTTCACAAAACTGGCAACACTGAGAGCTATGTTGAGGCGTACAAATACGCGTTTTCACGAAAAGGTAATGGGTATTTTTCAATCAAACAAGGATCATGATTAAACAATTTTAATTTGCTTGGGATGTAATATTTGAAAGTGCAGGGAAGTGTAAGCGGTGGGAAATTTGTACAGTGCTGTACAGTGATGGAATTTGACTGAACAAAAGTGGAGGAAAGTACATGATAGTTTAAAATCATGGCTGTTAATTACAGATTCTGTTGTATGTTGTTTATTACTTGTGTTTTGATCCGTGGTGGATCGGTCAGTTATTCCCAAGGGCTTTAGGTTGCTGTCTTGGTAGGCAGCTAAAGTGTTATTCAACTATTAGCTGCCTATGTATTAATTTTACAATGTATTTATCTGTTTACCTATTTATTTATCCATCTATTTATCTACCTAAATGTCTAGCTATATTTCTGTCTATGTTTATCTTTCTATATATTTATTTATATATCTACATGTCTATCTGTATTTATCCTACATAGTATAAAAGGAAGTCCCTGGCGCGCGTCTGTCTGTANATTTATATATCTACATGTCTATCTGTATTTATCCTACATAGTATAAAAGGAAGTCCCTGGCGCGCGTCTGTCTGTCTGTCTGTCTGTATGACTGCGCTCATCTCGAGAACCACTGAACGGATTTGGATGCTGTTTTTACTGTTATGATCTGCATTTATAGAGGAAGGTTTGTGTATTTTAAAAATTGCCCTATCGCTTATAGGAGCTGAGCATTAAAGACGATTAGTTTTGTGTACCACAAATGCTCTGTATGCATCCTTTACTTTCCCACATACTAACTTGTCTTCTGGGGTAATGACAAAGGTTTCAAACAGAGTTCGTCCTTGCGAACCGAGCATATTTTTAAGGAGGGCAATTTTAATCTTATCAAGACATTCGTCTTGACCTGTCGCTATCAAGTAATTTTCAGTGTCTCCTTTAAATATATCCCAGTCCTTACAAGCGGTAGGACCCTGCAAATCGACACACTCCGGGAGACTTCACAATATTAAGTCTCGCCTTTGCAGATGTCAATGCCTTCACAATGTTGCACAAATAAATTACAGGTACCGTTTTCGCAAGATACGAGATAGTATGTCGCCAAATGTGTACAGCCAAATTCCATAAAACACCTAAAGTAGCATGACCAAGCAATGCTTGCAGGTTAAATCATCCCTGATGAACACAAACTGTTGTGAGAACATTAATAGGCGACACTTAAATTCACTAGACTTTGCCATGTTTTATTCTTTCTTTATGTGGTGATGGTTTAACTACATCACATGCCGGTTAAAAGCTGTTCACGGTAAAATGAGCCATTTTGAAAGTCCTGCTTAAGATCTACATGTATACAAATTCTGTATTTTCCCACCATATGTAACAATTAACATTGCGTCTGGTCTAATCACTTTATTCAGGCTTTGGTCAAGTAAAACTGTAATAATTAAAAAAATGAACATTTTTTTAATGTACTAATTCTTAACCTTAACATGCATTTGAAAAAACAAAAAGTGTTTCAATATTAACATATATTTACCTAGCACTTTTAATTCATCTTAAAACATGGAGCTACTTCCCCTCGGCCAGTTGGTGGGCCGTTAAATACACGCAGTTAGGGTCGGTGACCTTTTCCTAAGGCTGATTAGAAAAGTGCTCAAATAACCGTGAACAACCTATGCTATTACTGTACTTTCAGACTTGCATCTAGTACACACACAATGGCTGCCAGACGATAGCAAATTACATATACACACAGTTGCCAACTCTATGCAAGGTTGCCAGCTCTGGCACACAGATTACGTTTAAAACAAATCCTAGATGTAATATGCAAAGAGAGAGAGAGAGAGAGAAGGTATCCACAAGCAAGCAATACTTCAGTGACTAGACAAATGCGGGACACGATGGCCATGTTGCGCACAGAAACACACTCACAGTATAGAGGGAGGGTACAGGCAGTCGATGGGTATTTGTTAGTCGACAGCCTAGAAGGGGTGGTATTTACTTTGTACAGTGCTCACCAAAGTGATTCAATGCACAACGATCAAAAAAGTGCAATAAACTTATTTTTCATCTGATTTCTCTCTAATTTTCAACATATTTTACAAAAAATTTCAGAGTTACTTAAAAATGGGTCTTAAGAGAGAAGGGCATACTAAAAGAGGTTGCAACAGTGAGTTTCCACTTACAAACACGTAATTACACATTTTGTCCTTCAATAATTTTTTTCTTGCAATCACACTTGTTATAAAATGTAACTTATCATATTTTTTATTGCCATTTTTTTGGTTCAAAAGATGGGGTGCTTAAGATATGTGGGGTAACTTTGTGCATGTGTTTCTGAACTGATTTATTCTCAAACTAAAGTAAAAGCAAATATTTTGAACAGGAAAGTGCGTAGCATGTGAGCTGTGATAAGACTTAAAGAAGTGGAGTCGAGTTTGTTTTGTGGTGTTGGCTGAAGAGGGAGGTGATGAGCAGCGAGAGTTAGCGCGAGGGAGACGAGACAACTGACCTAGGCCGCCTTCTCACGCTGTTTATATCAAGATCTTCCTCCTGAACGCTGACTGCAGAATCCTGTAGACTGGTTCAGGGCGGCAAGTGACAGTTGTCCCGCCTTACGGCCGTCCTCTTGCATCCCCCGCTTGGATGGAATGCAGACTGCATCTTACTGACATGTTTGCCGTGTCTATGAAAGAGCAGTAGCTAGAGAGCAATTCCAGGAACATGAGGTGATAACGCCAGGCCCCTTATCTCCCATGCGAATGATTGTTTGGCAACCACCCCACCATCTTGTAGCCATATGTTGAAATGCCCATATGCGTAACATATATGGTAAAGTATGTGTTCCTCAAATTCAGAAGTGGAAATACAGGCCGTGTGAGATACGTGGGTAAAAAAGGTATGTTTTATGATAGCTGAAATATTGCCCCAAGTTTTTGACTAAAATGTAAAGTGTAAGCGTATATTATTCTAGTGTAGGAGTGGCTTTTTGCAATGTGCAAAATTTTTAAGCCACTACAAATAAATCAAAGGTTAAATATTTTTTAAATTATAAATGTGGTATCATTTATTTTCTTTCATTATTGCTCACAACTTATAACTGTATGGTTGCCTTTTTTTTTTTTTATTGCAAGTAACTTTTTGTTTATGGATTGTGGTATGTTTTCTTAGAGGATTGGACAGGTCCCATAAATTACTACCGCAATCTTCCCTTCAAGCGGGTCCACATGGACGGGGAACCCATGCTCACACCTTGCCTACTCATAGTTGGCAACAAGGATGAGTTTGTGAGCCTGGAGAGCGTGGTGAAGTCAACAGATTACACACGGAAGTTCCTCCTGAAGATGGTGGACGGTGGCAGCCATTTTCCGCACCAGGAGCTACCAGATGTGGTCAACAAGATGCTACTTGCATTTCTAGTGGGTGAGTAGTGTGAGAATCGTGTAACTCGGAACTGAGTAACTTTACATTTAAACTTGTCACCATCTGCGGGGTGTTATTTTCCATGTTTGAGGCACGGAAGCAAAGATGTGATACAAGTCGCACTGGCCTACGCAAACGCTCTTTCCATCACGTTTTAAGCAGTAACCGGATAACTTTATTTTTTGAGAAGTTTGGAGCTAAATCTGCTGTTGGACGCTGGACAAGATTTGCAGATAATCAGGTAAATAAGGGGCCGCGGTGGCTGAGTGGTTAGACTGCTCGCCTCCCACCAAGGCGAATCGGGTTCAATCCTCGGCCGGTTCACTCCGGATTTTCGCAATTGGGAATCATGCTGGATGATGCCACTGGTCGGAGAGTTTTCTTGGGGATCTCCCGTTTCCCCCGCCCCTTCATTCCAGTGCTGCTCCATACTCGCCCCCACTTCACCCTCATCGGCTCTCAAGATCTCAACGTTGAGAGCCGCCGAAATCCTTTTACTCATTCAGGTTAAAAAAAAAAAGATATTCATGAATATGTACTATTCATGTTCATTCCATTTGTTAAAACCATTTTGTCGTACCTCGTTGCTATTTCGCCATGTTCACTTCTACCGTGTTACCTTTTTTTTATCTTGGTATATACTTCTGCTTGCTGGACATGTGCATTTTTTTCCCCCAAAGATCTGTTACTAGGATTGTACATTCGCTCTCAGCGAATTGACATTGGCTGGTGCCGTGGCTGTTGCAGGAGCCCCAGCGTCCACACATCATGAGAAATCCCCCTCTAAGAGTCTGGTGAACCTGATGTTCGGGGCGGTGAGCTCAACAGTGAAGTATGGAAACCAGGTTTTGGACTCTGTGCAGAGGACGACGAGCGTGGTCATGCCGCTAGCGCTTCAGTTGGGCCAGGCGCATAGCTGATAATTTGGCCTTCCCACAGTAGCCGTCATATTTTATTGTTACCGTTGTTTTTTCTGTGATAAGTAGGTGCCCTTGGTGCTGTTTATTTGCAAAACATTTTAATTTGGTGCGTTCCTGTGAACCTTCGTAGTTTGGTAATATTGTTTGTGAAGCCAACTTGTTCGTTGTAATATGTATCCTTTTGTTGAAATAGCAGTGGGGCTGCCAAGTTAAATGATAAATGTTGTCTACCTTGGAGATTTCAAATATGTTTATTGTATTTATTGGATGAATATTAATGATTTTCTTGGAGGCTATATTGTATATGCCCATCTCATAAGATCACAAACCTACAGAATCGTGTTTCAAATTATTTTCATATTCCCATTAAACATCACTGAATAGTGTACGGATGTCTTCCTATCTATAGCGTTCATGCATATAGTATCTTAAGATAATTATTTATTTCCAACATGCCAATTGTGCCACTGAGTTATGTATATCTCTAATATGTAACCATTCATGTGTAATATTTTTACAAAAATGTATTTAACAGTTTGTAAGAATTTTATACCCTGCTATAACATTTTACATTCATCAGTGATCAAAGAATCTCTCAGGCAGTGTGAATTATTACAGTAATGTCTTTGTAATTGGTCATAATTTGATGTTATATATTTTCCATTCATTGTATTTAATTTTTAAAGCCTTCAGTGGTAATTTTTTCTTTTTATAAATAATTATAAATTTATATAGTTATACACAAAAATGCATAAGACTGATATTATTGTTGGTAAAATTTTGAAAAAATATTTAGAAAATTGTTTTAATAGATGTTTAAAATAAATAAATTTTTATACATTTCTTGTAGTATTTTTTAATGCCTTAGTGTTCCTAAAAAATATAAAGAATACTACATTTATATAGATTATGCAAATGTAACCTATATTTCACGAAATTAAAATAAATACGTTATAAACTTTTGTGAAAATGAAATGAAAATGAAAAATAATTGCACGAGTGCTCTGCCTTAAAGAAAGTGTAATGGAAAATTTTAATTTTAACATTTCAGCCTTGGTTAACCACACTAATGATAGATCATGACTGATCCATGGATAGACTCTTCAAAATTTCTGTAGTGATTGCATCATGTCCTGTAGTCTTGTTCTTCATTTCTTTCTTCGTGATTCTATCCAACTCTTCCATCGTGTATTCAGTTGTTGGTGGGGTGTTTGGCAACTCATCCATACAGCATCACTTCTCTTAACGAGTCTGTTTTTCTCCTTCCAAACTATCATCTGGCAGAAAAGATGCAACTAACTCTTGTGCATTCTCTTGATCATCAATTATTATTCTCACTTGTCTTGTTAGATTCTTCACGTACTGGTTAAGTTTTAACTTGTTTGCAAGAATTTTTGTATACCAGCCCCCAAGGATCCTCATTTCCCTTTTTGTCTCTTATTGTCGGCATCAAGGAGCATCGAGTTTCCAGGTGTTGAAATTGCAATTAGGTCCCTGGGCACCAGGCCATGGTTCCGTGCACGGTCACACAGTGAGCAGAAACTCTCACTAGGGTCGTGATGTTGCAGCATGGCTATTTCAATTGATTCCGAATAACTACGGAAACTCTTCTGTTCCGTTGTTGGCCGTGGAACATACCAAGTATACGAACAAGAATAGGAATTAAGGGCGACCACATGCATGATATATCAAGCATTAAATGCATTTCTCATAAAAAGCACATTAAATTATGAGAGGTGTTGCACACACATACCACAATAAAGAATAACAGTACAAAAGCCCTTAGGCACAAATCAAATTATTTTATGCCTTGTTTGAACCAGCTTGAGCCAAACACAAAAGTTACTTCAGTCAAAGGCCATAAGGCAATATAATTATTTACGGACCCTCCATTCGATGGGTGGGCCTAGCCGGCTGCGGTTATAAATGAAAATGTTTTAAACAAATTAAGCAAACAGAATTATCAGATAAGCAAAGTCCCTGCAGGCCTTGCGGCACGCACCCATTCAGCTTGAGCTCGGAAACAACTGTTAAATGGCAGTCGGAAGCGAGGTCCCATCCCCTGCGCCAAAATTGGCGACCCCTAGCAGAGCGCACACATGGAGCATGATCAAAATGGAAGGAAACATAATATTAACGTAACAATGTACGAAGACGTGCACTTGAGTGCAAGAGCCAAAAAAAACTGGTATAGGCGTGCATATGCAAATAACAGAGGTATGGAACCAATCAGAGTAACGCGATGCGGTCGGCAGCGCCTATATAAGACAACAAGCGTCTGGTAAAGTTGCTAGATCGGTTACTGCTGCTACAGTGGCAGGTTATCAAGATTTAAGTAAGTTTGAACGTGGTGTTATAGTCGGCGCACAAGAGATGGGATATAGCATCTCCGAGGTTGCGATAACATTTGGATGTTCGCGTACGACCATTTCATGAGTGTACCGCGAATATCGGGAATCCGGTAAAACATCACATCTTCGACATCACTGCGGCCGGAACAAGATCATGAAAGAACGGGACAAACAACGACTGACGACAATAATTAAACGTGACAGACGTGCAACCCTNGCCGGAACAAGATCATGAAAGAACGGGACAAACAACGACTGACGACAATAATTAAACGTGACAGACGTGCAACCCTTTCTGAAATTGGCGCAGATTGGATTTGTGGACTGCCTTGCAGGATTCATGGTGTGAATTGCCTCCTTCAGACATTAGTCGAATCCATGCCACGTCGTGTTGCGGCACTTCTGCGTGCTCTCTGGGGCCCTACACGATATTAGGTAAGTGTACCAGTTTTTTGGCTCTTCAGTGTAGAAACACAAACTAACATAAAACCCTGTAACAATGCACTTGTGGGCCCTCTGAGTCTAACCTTGGTGCACCATGCACAACATACCGACACATGGATAACATAAATCACACCCTATAACTGCACTTGCATCGCACGCACTGGAAGTCGCAGATCAGTTCACTCGGCAGAAATATGAGACGCCGTAATAAGAGAAAAGAAAAGTAAAGTGTTGGATAATTTCCTCCAAGATTTATTCAAGTTAAAGCAGTTCACATTCTTCAAAATGCAGGGACACTAACAGTTAACGATAAGAGTCAGACGGATCACTAGAACAGCATCGCAGAGTTCATAACTAGTTCACGTCACTAAAACTTATATCACAAGAACATAACGAAAACAGGAAGTACGTTAACTTTCCCTCCTGGCACCCTGGCAACTTGCCACGCCACCAGCGAAAGTAATTCAGCAAAAAAATGAGGTTGAAAGCTCCTTTGCAACAATAAATGTCAACTTCTTCGCTGGCTGGTTGTTGTAATCTGTTAGCTGATGACGGGCGCGCACGGCTCATATCGTCGCTGCACTCTACCCCTACTCCTCGCATCAGGGTGCCAAAAACCTAACCAAATAAAGGCATCGCACGGTACAGAATCCTCTCGGAAACCAGTGCAAACCCCATCACAACTACTTTCCTAGAACATACTCAATAGGAACATCGTAATAGCCCTTTTCTGTAATTGCTGGCGCAACCTCAACTACGACTTTAGGAAAAGCAAACTCGTGACAAATGCATACACTGACACAGCCAAAACGTCTGAAATACTCTAAAACAATTAAATTTTCTTGTAAAACAAAAGAAAACTAACCAAATGTCCTGATCAAATCAGTATCAACTGCATCATTATACCCGGTGGTGAGAGCTGCTATTTTTAAATTTACCATTGGCGATTCGTTTTGTTTATCCTCATTTCAAAATCTGGAAAAAATATTTTCAAAAGTATGTCCAGCAATTTTACAATGATTAAAAAATTGTATGTTGATTTTGACTNAAATCTGGAAAAAATATTTTCAAAAGTATGTCCAGCAATTTTACAATGATTAAAAAATTGTATGTTGATTTTGACTCGGTTTTTACATTAGAATTGCTAAAATTTTCAGTGTACCCAGCTTTGTTACATTTGAATCATTTGATTTTTTTTTTTTATGTACGCATCAAAGCAGAAATGATATTGTTATCTACATGTCACATATACTCCCATTATTACATATACTCCCATTATTATTATTCTTGAAGACCTGCAGTTAACTTATTGTCAGTCTACTCTCTCTGCTACAGATTCCCATGTTGATAAAAACTGAAGTAGCAGGCAAAGTCATTAAATTTATTTTTATGAACATGCTGTCCAAAATCTTGACACATTCTGCGTCCCTATATTTTATTCGTCAGAACACACGCTCTGGCGAAGCTCGCAGGCGGACGACCGCAATAAGGATTAAGGGTTTTGCGGACGTGATGGGAGAATGGCGCCAGGACGGCCCGGCGGAACAACCACGTGCGGAGGAAGGCGGATGCAGTTGCATCCCGCAGCTGCCAAGGGACGCTGAGCCCACACCAGCGGCTGAGTCTGTCCCAGGCTAGTTTCAGCAATAAAGATTGAGAGCTTTCAGTGGGCGTGCTGGGAGAATAACGACACAATATCCGGAGGCATAAAAACAACACGTGCGCTGAACCAAAGGGGCCACCCAAGAGTTCCCGCACGTGCAGAACAGAACAATAAACGGCCATACCAGAGTCGAGGGGCGACGCCAGACCGACTGCGGACCACAGGAGCAGCGGCCACGTGTTTTACGTCTCGGGGGACGCGGCGGCCGCCCTGGACACGTGCAGAGATGGTGCAAGTTGAATATGGCGATCGAGCCTACAAAACCACGGGGGAGCGGGAGGAACGAGGCAGTCAGTCTAGGATCGAGCAGACAGGCAGTCAGTCGGAGGACCTGAAGTGAGGCGTCCGGATCGAGAATGCATTATGACGTCAACCTCAGTCGGAGGCCGTCAAGCGGGACATGCGGCGGGAAGAGTCAGAGAAAAACGGCAGTCGGCCGACGGGAATCTAGGAGCTTCGAGACCAGGCGTCGAGACGCCCACCAAGTGCCGGAGCAGTCCCAAGTCGCCAGCCGAGAGAAGACAGCGCCTCAAGCCAGATAAGTAGAGTCATCCAGCAAGTGTGAAGAATCCTGCCCCCCCCCTTCCCCCCCTCCACGACGCGAATCGCCGCGCCAAACAATACGGAGCCTACGTATAAAAGGGAAGGGGAGTGTTGTCTCGTGTGTACATGTATGAGTGGCCCTGTTAAGCGTTAATAAAACTGATTTATTGGTAACCTGAAAACGAGGTGAATTTATTAGTAAATTGGACCTAGAGACAATAGGGTCGACGTATTCCTACGCCCTAACACGGAGGGCCAGCATCAATCGCTAGCGCTTCACGCCGAGAGCAGATTCAATACCTACTTATAAACCACAGCATTGGGCAGGTATCAATCTTCTCACCACATAGTTTTAACCGACTGACTTTATCGGTCAATTGTGAAATGAGATTACATTTGTAACAGTATGAGAAGAATTTCTCTTTAAGTACTATATGTTTTGATGTATCAAAATTTTCTCACAGGTTGACAATACCTGGTTTTCCCATATTTGGTGAGATGTAGTACAGGTCAGTACATGAATATCTCCAGACCAATTAATATTTTCTGAGTTTTTCCATCCCGCCTAATCCAACCTTATAATTCTTTGTCATCTTTCGTTCGTTTCCCTTATACACCAATTACTATATTACGTATGCAAATTTCTAGACTTTGGCAAAACTCTATTTGAAATTTCCGTAAGTTCCAATTTAAAGAGCCTTATAATTTTAAAATGCTTGGAAGTGAAGATTGATTGTTCGTTGTATTAGAAACATGTTACCAAATAAGTAATTATCTTTATATTGCACTGTAAAGCAGTCTCTGGTCCCATAACATGTTAAAATAATTATAATTCTGGCTTCTTTTAGTATCGTAAAAATGAACACTTCACCTTGGAAAACAATAAACAACCGTTGAACAAGATGATAATGTTCATCGGGAACACTTTTTGCAATTTAATATTCTCAGAGAAATATTTCTCTATAGACAAACATAATTATTGTTATTTTCAACAAAAACAACTTAAAGAAAAATCCATCACTGCATAATGTACAACAGCCCCAATTCGCAATGAATTCTTAGCATTGTATTTTTGCCCTTTACACATCAATGGCGTTTTATCTCAAGTCGCCTTATCACACAATATCCAGCAGAAACATACAGGTACTGCAATGTCTCAAACTCTCCGTTGCAGCCAGCCTTCACATTGTCGGTACTCTGCACCTAGCCTATAGGACCATAAACCTGCAAGCCTCGCCATGTGTGGTAGGCCTAAATCACAAGCACACTGTCAGTATGTTACCTGGTAACATTCTTTGGGAAATGGTGAATTATTTCCTTAATCCCATAATCCTCCATATTGCCACTGCTTGTAAACAATGCAAATAAAAACATTTTTGATAACTTCTTTGCTTGGATGTACGT
Source organism: Clitarchus hookeri (assembly GCA_002778355.1). Taxonomy (NCBI): domain Eukaryota; kingdom Metazoa; phylum Arthropoda; class Insecta; order Phasmatodea; family Phasmatidae; genus Clitarchus; species Clitarchus hookeri. Next base: position 100,273 of record NQII01005939.1, read on the forward strand.
ATAAAATAAAGTAATTATAATTTTTGTTTGCTTATTACATAAATTAAAAAAAAAAAGTTAATTAAAAATTTGCAAATTATATAAATGAGAGAGATTGAAATAATAAGATATGGGTTAGTGTAACAGGCACACGATGCGAGCGCCGTCTCAGTCACCCAACTCCTCAGTTACCAGTAGAGCGACTGCCTTCCACGCCGATGTCGCCTCAACGCTTCTCAACCCAGAGCGACGTGTCAGTGCGGCTTCCAGTAGGCGATATCTTTGCAACTGTTTAATGGCAATGGTGGACTGTTCGAATTACTCAGGCTTTTAAAATTGGTGGTTTCTGATGAGAAAACAAAGGAATTAAAATTTGTAATTTCAAAATTCTGTTGAATTTATTAGCCGTAACCATTCGTACCTTGAAGAGTACAAATTTTTATTTTATTTCATTGCTCCAAGTTTGCTTGACTAATTATTACAGTTATTCTAACAATTTCTCGGCAAGATCAACCTACCTACAACTAGCCGATTTACACATTTGATTAAATAATTAACACCACCCGTAAAAAACAGTTAGTTGTGTAGTTAACGTTACATTAGCTTTGTTTTATTTTTGTTTTGAATTATTTTATCCTTAGTCTGTGTTGAGATTGATTTACAGGTGATGCCTCCAAGATAAGGTCACACCTCATTTCTGTGCCGTAAATTACTCATTAGGAAAACCATATGCTAGTCTGCAGTCTGCACTAAGCTGAATGATGTACTGTGCGAATAAATTTTCCTCCTGCTATGCATATTAATAAGCTGGGTAGGTGCAGAGCCGGAGTAGGAATAGCCATACGCAACACAATGAAGAGTGTGACGGCAGCATTAGCGTGCATGCTGGTCGTGACAGCCAGCCATGCAGACGTCTCGTCGCACTGCCCGTCACCCACCGTATTGCCGCCTGCCAAATTGTCCGTCGTCAGCTTCCGCGACCCTGCGGGCCAGTGGATCTCGCAGGTGAACTTCACACGTGGCACACCTGGCGATGCAGGAGTGTGGGACATCGACCTGGCGCAGGAGAAGGTGTCGTGCGGAGATGGAGGAGAGCTCGTCACCACTCTGCTGACGCTCACGTCGGTGCCCGTCGACAACGTCGCTGCAACGCCGCAGGACCCGCGGCCGGCCCTGCCGCAGGATACCCCCGTCAAGCCAGGCTACGAGGAGGTCCCTGGCGTCAGCATCTCCAAGCTGCACACAACCGCCAAGACGTGGGAACAAGCTCGTAAGGTTTGCTCCGAGGAGGGCACCCGTTTGGCCATCGTCAACTCCGACGCAGAGGCCTCGCATTACAAGAGCGTAGTGGCGAACCACAGCACGATATCTGGCAGCACAGACAACAGTTACTTCTTCCTTGGATTCCAGTACTCAGAAACACAGAAGAAGTTTGTGACGGTCGTGGGGAATGAGCTCGATAATGTAGGATACGCAGTGTGGGGCAACAATCAGCCAAACAATATGGGTGATCGTAGTTTCCGCTGTGGTGGTATGGACAGAACTGGCAAATTACACGATTTGAACTGTGATGCAAAATTGGGATATTTTTGTGAGCAGTAATTGGAAAATTATTACTACTAGTATTTTTATGAACGTAACACTTTAATGCGAATATTTAACCTATCTGTCTCAAAATAATTCACAAGACTGCCAAGTCTAAACTACATGTGAATGAATAATTACTTTCAAGGCAAGATTTTGCCAGCACCTTCCTGTCATTTATAAAACAGTTTTTGCAGATACATTAGCAACTCTGAAAAGAGATGATAATTAACTCATGTTTGCAATAACAATGCAAATGAGAGCAGACAAAATGTTCAAAATTTTTTTTTTTNAAGAGATGATAATTAACTCATGTTTGCAATAACAATGCAAATGAGAGCAGACAAAATGTTCAAAATTTTTTTTTTAATGTGTTCTATTTCTAATTTTGTACTAGGTTGGCTTAAATTGTTTCAAACTTTACAACTTTAGTANTTTTTTTTTTAATGTGTTCTATTTCTAATTTTGTACTAGGTTGGCTTAAATTGTTTCAAACTTTACAACTTTAGTAAATATTTAAAAAATTTATAGTCAAGCAATGTTTAATTGTGCATTGTCTTAAAGAAATACATTAATCGAAGGTATTAAAATTATTATCAGTAGCATTATGGAAATGTTAAGTTTGTAATATTAAAATTGCCTTTATGAGTGTCCATGTTAATTTTCTGTCATAAAACTGCAAACAGCATGGAAACGAATTTGCATCCAATTTAAAGGTATACCATTTNTCCATGTTAATTTTCTGTCATAAAACTGCAAACAGCATGGAAACGAATTTGCATCCAATTTAAAGGTATACCATTGAATTTTTATCTTCATTAAAAGGCATTTTTAAAATTGAGGTACTATACAAGTTTTGCTTACTGCACAATAAAAAAATTATGTATTTAATATTGGTGGCATATCACAAATATTTAATTTTTTTTATTGATGCTAAATAGCTAATATAGTGCTGGAAAACAGTTTAGCAATTTACAGCGCTACACCTGTATAAAAATACTCATAAATATTTGAAATATATACACAACATATGAAATCAAATNTCCATGTTAATTTTCTGTCATAAAACTGCAAACAGCATGGAAACGAATTTGCATCCAATTTAAAGGTATACCATTTAATTTTTATCTTCATTAAAAGGCATTTTTAAAATTGAGGTACTATACAAGTTTTGCTTACTGCACAATAAAAAAATTATGTATTTAATATTGGTGGCATATCACAAATATTTAATTTTTTTTATTGATGCTAAATAGCTAATATAGTGCTGGAAAACCGTTTAAAGCAATTTACAGCGCTACACCTGTATAAAAATACTCATAAATATTTGAAATATATACACAACATATGAAATCAAATNAGCAATTTACAGCGCTACACCTGTATAAAAATACTCATAAATATTTGAAATATATACACAACATATGAAATCAAATCAGTTAAAGACATTGAAAAATAAAGGCATAATTAATTGTATTTCTGTATCAAACAATGTAATAATATCATCACAATAAAATATTTATTAAAAAGAAAAACGGGCTGTTTAGAAAATACAGTTGTGTAGTTATATCATACATAACTTGAAAATTAAGTGAATATATCACTTATATGTATTTTAACCCTTAATGTACACTACCAATCTGTACTGCATATATTTCAATAAATGTAACAGAATTATTATTATGAAAATAATACACTAGGTATTAACATATAATTGGCTTTTTTACAAAGTAGTTATATGTAACTGGCTAATAAATGTTTATATTAATCATGTGTCTTGAAAAGAAGTAAATAAAAGCAATTATCAATTCACTGAATGGTTTGTTGAAACATTGGTTTGATGATGATGATTTATTTTGCTTCTGTTTTTTAAATGCATATAAGTGTAAAAATGAGCAAATTTGTAATTTTCACAGTTTCTCTTGACTGACACATGAATAAAGTTGTGAGCTCATGGCAATGTTAGTTGATACATACGGCAGAAGAATACACAATGTCCGTACAAGTAGATCTTAAGGACTTTAGAAAGTGCTCAGTTTACAATGTTTTTTATCAACTTAATGGGACTATTCTGAAACCTGAACATAATTTGTAGTGATTTTGCTGCATGCTTGAGTTGCACTACCATAAGGGGAAAAAAAAAATTGAAATTGTTGAAATGATTCAATTTTGTGTTAGTTGGCTATTGTTAACATATATGCTGTAACAATATGCACACCTTTCCAATTTCCAAGTTGGTAAAACAAAATGACAAAAAAAAAAAAATCAAATAAACAATTTGGGGACATAAAAATGTTCAAAAAGAATTTTCGTTCATGTGAACACTTTTAATGTTTACTTATTAGGCCTAATGTCTTATGTCATTGATTAGAGTTGTGAACAACACATATGTGTTATCTGCCTATTCTGGGTTTTCAGATTATTACTGTGAATGCAATTAAATTTTAATACTTCATAGTAACATAGGTGTACTTTTATATAAACTGAAATAAGGTTTATGTTAATTCTACTCAGGCTGCGAAGCTCAATGCTAATAGTTGGCAACTGAAACTTTTCGCCACCAGGTAGCACTGGTGTGGTATGTGTATTGGATTTTCTCCGATTTGTATGTTAAGGTGTCAAACACAATTTTAATTTTACCATTTACAATTTTAAACACCATTGGAGGGGGTGCATTATAGTTGCAAAATAAAGTTAATATGTACGTAATATTTTGGCATGGGTAAGTATGTGTCACAATTTTGGCTGAACAAAATTTTATACACACAAAGACACAATTTCTCAGTTTATCGCCAGCACACCTGCGCCGAAGTCACCCACAAGAAATTTAATTTTGTTCCCAACCTGAATAGAATAAACCTTAACTAAAACAATAAAAATTATTAATGTATGTTACACATTTTATGTTTTCATGATGTAAAAATATAGTTTATTGAAGAAAAACCTTGTACGCTAGAATTTTTTGCCTTTTGCTACTTCAAGACATGTCTGAAATTTATCAGTGAAAAATTCTTTCTTTAATGTTTCTTCATGTGTAAAATATCTTATAAAATTGACCATAATTTAAATACAATAAGCTGCTCAATATTCTGAGTATTCAGCATACCAATGATGTCTTTAAATTTTCCAAGTTAGTACTTTTTTCATCTTTATTATTTCGGTTTAATTAGAGCATTAGTTTTCACTTGTACATCACAAAAAAAAAACCTGCAACTTTAACAGCTAATATTGCAAAAATTAAGCAAAATAATAAGGGTTCACTGAAAGACAATGGTGTCATTTCAATCATCTATAATTTGTCCACCGTCTCAAATAAATATAACATTGTGAGCTAAACATATCGAACACCCTTAAAAAAAGAGAGAAATTCAACCCCAGTCTGTTATTTCTTGTGTTACCACTTCCAAAGACACTACACATGCAAACGTGATTGATTCATTGTTTATAAAAAAAAATTAGTGAAACACATTCACATACTGGATAACTGCATGCACTTCTAACAGCTCTTCATTCATACATGTAGTAAATAACTGCATAAATCATGCTAGTTTTTGAAGGTTCACTTCTATTCCGACTATCTGGATCTGGTGTTTGTACGTTGTAAAGGGGGGAGCTTTTCCATGTTTTCTTTTAAACTAGGGATGGGTCGAATAACAAAAAATATCGGTTCCGGTACCGATTCTACAATTTAAATATCGGTTCCAGTATTCGGTTCCATTTTGAATACTTGCATTTTGCTTGCAACTTCATTCAACCAATACAGGTAAAATTCATTAAATGTTTTATTTAACCTACCGAAGAATAGAACAATAACAAAGTGTGAAGATAAGATTTAATGTATACAAATAAACTTGTATTAAATTTATTTAAGGTTAGTAAATATGTAACAAATTATTCTTTTTTTTTTACATTAATAGGTGGTGATTGTGATGTGTTTGGAAAATACTTTAACTAAATAACTCAAGACAGAGAAGGGAGAGGACAGTTTACGACTACCACTCCTTAATTTTTTTTTTCTTGTATGGCGCTATACATGATGTAGTTATTTTTGTAAGGACAGAGTTTTGCAGTAAATTTGTTGCTTTTTAGAAACGAGAACCGAGTAGTTGTTGTTAACCTAAAACCGGTTCCGAGTCAAACCTCAAGAACCGGTATAAATTGGAACCGAAGAACCGAACCGACTCATCCCTATTTTAAACGCAAAACCAGTGTAAGAGCTCCGCTCCACCTCCATTAAACCCATGTGTACGAACACACTTATATTACTCTGGTAACTAACCATGCATAGTACTTTAATTGTAAACACTGAATATGTATTAACATTGCTGAAATACAAATAATATCCAGCCACGCTCTCGCTGTCCAGAACTATTTGATTTCACCGACTTGATACATGGAGCATATTTAAGTGGTCATATCACAAATAAAATTATTTTGTATGCTTATATACATTTAAAACATTTATGTACACATACTGTGCATAATATAAAAACAATGTACTTGTATCTCACTGAATACTTTACCTTACGTGATAGTTATCTTCAAAGCATATATTTATAACTTCCTAAGAGATGCGAATGTATCGACTTTATGTTGCATACAGTAAAATGTGAGAAAAGTTGGCAATATAAATTGTAATTTACCCCCTAGTGCGTGTAGTTTGCACTTTCGCCAAGCACTTGACCTAAAACTAGTCTGTTATATGGATGTGATGGAAACCGTTGTTGGATATCGGAGAGTATGGCAGTATTCTTAGACCAACTTTATTTTGGATTTCAGTAGTGATAACACGTTTGAAAACTGTTACGTAAAACAAAATGTTTCTTTTTATTATTTTCCGTTCAACCTCGATGGCCGAGATTACTTGTAGGNGAAAACTGTTACGTAAAACAAAATGTTTCTTTTTATTATTTTCCGTTCAACCTCGATGGCCGAGATTACTTGTAGGCTTAAGATGAGGTAGGCTGAATTTCATCTTCTGCACATGTTGTAATGACGCAATATTCGGAATTTTTCGGGACTCAAGTGTAAAATTCTTTCGTGTTTGTGAAGCTTTGGGNTTACGTGATAGTTATCTTCAAAGCATATATTTATAACTTCCTAAGAGATGCGAATGTATCGACTTTATGTTGCATACAGTTAAATGTGAGAAAAGTTGGCAATATAAATTGTAATTTACCCCCTAGTGCGTGTAGTTTGCACTTTCGCCAAGCACTTGACCTAAAACTAGTCTGTTATATGGATGTGATGGAAACCGTTGTTGGATATCGGAGAGTATGGCAGTATTCTTAGACCAACTTTATTTTGGATTTCAGTAGTGATAACAAGTTTGAAAACTGTTACGTAAAACAAAATGTTTCTTTTTATTATTTTCCGTTCAACCTCGATGGCCGAGATTACTTGTAGACTTGAGATGAGGTAGGCTGAATTTCATCTTCTGCACATGTTCTCAACTGTTGCTGAGTAATTTCCAAAAGAACTGTCAAATTTGCATGTTTCAACAATGACTTTTATTGTTGCAAAAACCTTATTTTTATCGAAAATAAATTACATTATGCATAACATAATTTCCATTATAACTTAAATATATTAAGTAGTTCAAATTCTGTTCTCGAGTTTATATTTTGGGAATCCACCCACTGCAAGACATTTCCATAGCCCTTAAAATTCTGACAATAGCCCTGGAGACTACTTTTCAGAGTGATGGCCAAAATACAATAGCAAAGTCAAAACCTCAACACTTCACATACACGCAAAGAGGATAATACATACAGTATATGACAGAGGTAATGATTACGCAATATATAAACCATTCTCGCTACTTGGGTGATTTTTCACATTCATGTCTTCCCTGTTCCCATCAATCTGTCCATTAATAGTCTTAAGCGTACTTGGCACTGCCTACTTATCAAAGTAGTCATGGATGTGTCTGTTAGCAATTCTGCATCATCTGCATATTTAANACTTCATTTCTCAGCCGGTGTGGGAGGTAGCAGCAGATATGCTTTATTCGGGCTAATATTCATGAGACGTTAATACAGTGAAACCACTGTGGCGCTGTTTTTTGTACTTTCATATTTATCTGTAAGGTTCGTACTCTGCAATTTGGACTTCTTCTGTGAACTGTGGTGCTGAGTGTTAAATAAATAGTTAAATAAATAAAGTACTTAACAAACTAATTTGGAACTTCTTCATTCTTAATTAATAATGTTCAATTCTATGAGTCTCGTGTTTCTACCCTGAGCAAGCCGTGGCAAGTAAACAGTCGACAGTGTAAGCGGCGAAAAGTTACAAGATGGCGCCCAACTGTGCGGCATTATAAATAAATTCTAGTGCGAAAGTCACCAACGAAACATTACAATGTTCTCAACTGTTGCTGAGGAATTTCCAAAAGAACTGTCAAATTTGCATGTTTCAACAATGACTTTTATTGTTGCAAAAACCTTATTTTTATCAAAAATAAATTACATTATGCATAACATAATTTCCATTATAACTTAAATATATTAAGTAGTTCAAATTCTGTTCTCGAGTTTATATTTTGGGAATCCACCCACTGCAAGACATTTCCATAGTCCTTAAAATTCTGATATAATAGCCCTGGAGACTTTACTTTTCAGAGTGATGGCCAAAATACAATAGCAAAGTCAAAACCTCTACATTTCGCATACACGCAAAGAGGAAAATACATACAGTATATGACTAAGGTAATGATTACGCAATATATAAACCATTCTTGCTACTTGGGTGATTTTTCACATTCATGTCTTCACTGTTCCCATCAATCTGTCCATTAATAGTCTTAAACGTACTTGGCACTGCCTACTTATCAAAGTAGTCATGGATGTGTCTGTTAGCAATTCTGCATCATCTGCATATTTAANCGTACTTGGCACTGCCTACTTATCAAAGTAGTCATGGATGTGTCTGTTAGCAATTCTGCATCATCTGCATATTTAAGATGCATCTGTCGATTGAAATCACATTAAATTAATAAAGCAAGCTATGCTAAAGTACCATAGCAACATATACTTTCTACTTGACAATCACAAGTTATCTCTGCTGACCAGAGATGATGATCTGATTCACAATGTCTCGTGTATGAAAAAAATCATTTTGTAAATAACATGTTGCGATGTAGTTTGCAGAAAACTTAAAGATGACTGCAGGTACTATGGAAATAATTTTAGACTAAAAACACTTACCAGCAAAAATTTGTAATTGAGGCATCATTAAGATTTTATGTCTAGATTTTGGTTTATTATAGTTTCATTTAAGTCAGACTGGATTTGATGACAGTAGTTTGTAGCATTAAAAATTTGTGTATGGTGAAAGATGGTTACCTTAACACCATGATAAAAGTAAAGTATTGTTGCATGCTTGCCGTTCTACATCACTTTCCGTGCCCCATCGCGTTCGAGCGAGCGAATCAGTGTGTCGAGGGAATGCAGTAACTCGAAGAGTGCGCTGATACTTACAAAGGCGGGCTGCCGCGNTGTTCTGCATCGCTTTCCGTGCCCCATCGCGTTCGAGCGAGCGAATCAGTGTGTCGAGGGAATGCAGTAACTCGAAGAGTGCGCTGATACTTACAAAGGCGGGCTGCTGCGTGTGCCACGATAAGCCTATCGGGACTTGCGCTCTCCCAACTTTAAGTAAAATGAATCTCTGGGGTTTTCGCTGCAAGAGCGTTTTGGTGATTGCCATAGCCCCTCTCAGTATGACGCGGGGTACAGCGAACCTTCTAGATTGAGCCAGCGAGACTACTTAAGTTGCAACAGGCCTCCGAGCCAACAGTCTAGAGTTTGGAGGGTTGTACGACCTTGAGCGCCAGGCGTGCAAAGACAGCAAAGCGATAAGTGGAGGCAAGACCGACCAGCAGGAGTGAAGTCTGCAAATTGTGAGTATGTATCAGTAAAGTGGAGAGAAAGACTGACGAGTGGGACTATCGAACTGGATGCATGATTGACAGACATTTGGAATGGTGGCAATAGACAGATTGAATGTGTGTAAATAATGGATGTGAATTAAGTGACTTAAAAATAGACACATACTGATAAGGACTTTAATTAGAATTGGGTTAGGCATTAATATTGTGCCCACTGAAGTAACAAGAGTAATAGTCGAGATACGTAGTTTAATATAATAGCTGTGTGGGTAAATTAAAAATCAAATTTAGTTCTTTTATTTTTATGAAGACCTATATCCCTCTCTAACTTGGATACGCCCCTGGTGTCTATGAAGTAAGATATAGTCATTCAAATGTAAATTAAATTAGGCAATATGCTAGTAATTACAATTAATTAATTGTAATAGCTATAGGCTGAAAAATTAAGACTGGTTTTTACAATCATCGTAATGCATACTAATGAGAAAAATGTCTGCCGAATTGGAAGCACTGCGATCATTAATTGAGGTGCTAGGTAGCCAAATAAGTAGTATGAATGAAGCTGTAAATAACCAATTGGTAGTGTGGAAAACAAAAAGTGTAAATTAAATTGTAAATACCCAAATTAGTAGTTTAAATAGCCAGTTAATTAGTGTGGGTTAGTAAATACAAAAATATACACAGTAAATGAGAATATAGACAAGAAGATAGATAGTGTAGGTCGGAAAATAAAAAGCACTAGCGAGTCACTGAATGCGAGAATTGACTGTGTGAGCGAGAGGATGGACACTATAAAAGAAATAATGGACAGTGTTGAGAATGAAATAAAACAGAAAATGAGTGCATTCAAGAAATAATGGCAGGAATTTATACATTTTGAGTCGTTAGAAGTGACAAATAACTGGCAGTGACGATGATGGGTGTGCACATCGTAATTGACAGTCGTGGGATCGCCGGCGTGGTGTATTAAAAGAAACGCTTTTGTGTTATGCACAGTAAAGACACTGTCGCGAGCTACAAACTGGTGCTTGGTACAGTTCTCGCAGGGGAAGATTTCTTGTAATTCGTGAAAAAAACCCGACTGTGTTGAGTTGCGCTGGCATTAACGATGAGTATTTCAGATTTAATGTCTGTTAAATTGTAAAACCCTCAAGGTGTGTCACCCCGCTGCAGTACAGTTAAATATATATATATATATATATATCTTCTCTCTCTCTCTTCTCCTCTCTTCTCCTCTCTCTCTCCTCCTCTCCTCTCTCTCTCTCTCTTCTCCTCTCCTTTCTCTCTCTTCTCCTCTCTATCCCTTTCCTTCTCTCCTCTCTCTCTTTCCTTCTCTCCTCTCTCTCTTTCCTTCTCTCCTCTCTCTCTCTCCTCCTCTCTTCTCTCTCTCTTCTCCTCTTCTTACTTTCTCCTCCTCTCTCTCTTCTCCTCTTCTCTCTCTCTTCTCTTTCTCTCCTCCTCTCCTCTCTCTCTCTCTCTCTCTGTGTATGCGTGTATCCCCCCTTATGTGGTATGCCTGAGTTTTCTTCAATACTTGGATGAGTTTAGCGCATCCAAACAACGGGTTTAGTGCGTAGTATTTTCACGAAGAATTGTGAGTGGGATTGTTAAGCGACTGGAGTTCGTCGTGCAGCAGTCTGCCCTATTGCCCAGTGTAATGGGTTAGGTCTGTCTTCCCTTCGCCTCGTGCAAGAAGGTAACATCTTTAATTTTGCTGTTGCGAGCTGGTTGCGGTGCACCCCGGGATAAGCAGTAGTTCCCAAGCATGACTTTTAAAGTTTTAAAATTGTCCAGCGATGTTGCTATAGGAATTCTTAACGTTTGCCGTACTAAAGCGTGACCACTGGTACTGTGAACTGCGTTGTAAGAGTTTTATAATTAATTTTAGATATATTGATTTTAATAGGCGCGAATGGTGGATCACTGATAATGATCTCTTTTTATATTGCTACGTTCATATCATTATATTTTTTTAATTCTATTCCTACCGAGTTATTGGGTAGATGTATTGCGAGGCTTTTGACCTAATTTTTATAGCAGGTAGTGTAAATTAGCAGAGTCTGCGTCAGCCAATATTTTATGTATAAATATATTTTTTTATGGTGCATTATCTTGTTAGCAATCTCAAGGATTATTAGTAGATTACCCTTTTATATTAGTATTTCTACAGTATAGTTCTAAATATAATTGGTATTTTTTTTTGGAGCTATTCAGGGTAGTGGAATAGTTTCCCTTTCTATGAATGATGGCCATGTATAACGCTATTATTTTGCGTATGTACTCGTATCTTTTTTTGGAAAATATAGTTAAAAAGAAATCTATTTTTTTGGTAAGTTCTTTTTGTTGAGACCTTGTTAGTACCTATTAGTAACTGAATGTCTCTGTTGTGAAAAAATACTGTCCTGCCCTTTTGGCAACTTAACATCTTTTGCCATCATTCTAAGCGGTGCAATTACTACAGAGAAATAGGGATGCCTTCTCATGTGGACCAAATTACCTTGGAAGGACTAATGTGACCTGCCACCACATTGTTACGGGAGATGCCAAGATGAATGCCACTAGATTCACAGGAGGCAGTTGAGGGAATTCTGAATGAAATGAAGGAGTTAGATGGGATAGAACCATCAGTTGGTCCATGGTCGTCCCCCATTGTACTTCTTAACAAGGAAGATGGCTCTCTGAGGTTTTGTGTGCATTATTGCCAGCTTAATAACGTGACAAAGAAAGACTTATCCACTCCCAAGGATAGATGACACACTGAACAACCTAGCAGGTTCACAATTGTTTTCTACTTTAGACATGAAGAGTGGGTACTGGCAGTGCGAGATGTCCCCAGAGGACCAAGAGAAGACTTTGGGATGTGTAATGCCCCTATCACATTCGAACGCCTGATGGAAAAAGCCTTCCTTTTAGATGTCTGTCAGCTTTACCTTGTAATGACGCAGTTATAATAACTATTGGGATATTTGGTTAATTTTCTTTAGTTTTGCAAGGCTTTGTAATATTTTATCAGGATTCAAAGTTATGGCCGTGGTAGTATGTTTATCGGTCATACCATACGTTTGCCTTGTCTGAAATTCTAGTTTTTGTTTGTGTCAGCATTTGTAGATAAAAGCTTTTACCACTTTAGTAGACATTTTTTCCTTCTAGAATGTTATGGAAGTTTGATTATTTTTTACTACGATGCAGTTCTGCATGGCGTAGGGAGTGGTTGCGTGGAGGTCGCACAGGCTTTCGAAGGGGATCCGGCCCACGCCATGCCCTTGTTCGGTCACGTTTTTGGCACCCTGGGGCAAGGAATGGGGTAGGCACGGGACGACTTAAACCCAGAGTGCCCTTCGTCCCGCAAACGGTAGACAACCAGCACTCGAAGAGGACGCATCGTGCGTGGCAAATATCGCCCACACCGGCAAGCACCTGCGACCTCTACATTTTTATGTATTGTAACTTATATTATTTTCTGCTTACAAACTAAATCCTGCTAAATTATTTCCGCCAGTGTGGGAGGTCGCTAGGGTGCCAGGAGGGAACTGACGTCCCTCCTGCCTTAGTAAATTTTCTCTTGCGATGCAAGTTTTGAATAACGTGATTAATAAATAAACTACTGCGGCGCTGCTCTTTGCTTGTTTGTCTGGTGAAACTGACTGTTCGTGACTCTGCATACTTGAAGATTGTGTGTGAACTATTCTATTTAAATTTTAAATAAAAGTAAAGAGTAACTAAACCGAGACTTGACTTTAATCTTATATGGCACCTTTTAAGTTTCATGTCTCTACAGACTCGGTAAAACCAAGCTGTGATTTCCAGTCGCCAATTCTGACGACAGCGACATAACAACCTACTTGACATTGTTCTGACAGCAACGACATTTGATGAGCACCTTTTACATTTAGACTCTTGTATTCCAGAAAATAAACTTCTTTGGACATGTAGCGTCTGCCCACAGAATCGAAACAGATCTCGAGAAGACCATAGCAATAAGAAATTGGCCAGCACTAACCGATTAAACTGAATTTGCTGAGTGTTCTGGGCTTATGTGCCTACTGGCGAGAATTTGTACCTGGGTTTGCCACGATTGCCAAGCTACTTCAAGAACTATCATTTTCACATGAAATTTCATTGGACTGTTGGGTGCAAAACTGCTAGAAAGAAAAAAAAACACACACACACACTCTCTCTCTCTCTCTCTCTCTCCCTCTCTCTCTCTCTCTCTCTCTCTCTCACACACACACACTCATTCTCTGTGTGTGTGTGTGCACGTGCGGGCGCGTGTGTGTGTGTGAGGCTTAGCTGACAGCCCCAGCATTTTAAGTACAGAAAAAAAAAACAAGAGGGCACTGTATGTTTTATGTATCAAGCACTTAGAATGTGAATTCTAAGTGCTTTGTGGGAATAACAGGATGTAGCCAAGTATTTTATTTTTCATTTTTGGCTTTGATGAGTAGTTGCAGTGAAGCTTCCCCATAGCAGTATAGGCGGCAATGACCATGTCGGTATGAAGCTGTATCGCAGTGGTGAAAGTGACCAATACAGTATTACTAGGTAAACTAGCCCATACTACTGAATATATCAAGGTTCATATTACCTTAACATTTACCCTGGTAAAGAAATTTACAACATGAATACTTCCTAGTTATGTTACCTTCATGAAACTATTACCTACGCTGAACATGCAAACAACTACATTATTGTTGACGCAGAAATTTTTTTATTCAACACAAGACAAAACTTACCCATCTAAGGAAATATGAAATAAACACGTGGAATGATACTGCTATCTTTGAACGGTTGCATTGTAGAATGAAATTTATTGTGCTGAGATTACATGTTGCGAATTAAATTTCTTTAGTTGGCTCCGTGGTGTAGCTAGCAGTCGGAAACCCGTTATAGCATGCTCCGGGAACAACATGGTGTGACGTGCAACACAGACGGGGGCTCCTACCACTTTGGCAAGAGAGAGCATGGGTGTCTGTCTGATGTCACAATGTGTGTGTGTGTGTGCTATAAAGACATGTGTTATGAATGCCATACATATAAAAAAAAAGACTTTTGCATATGATGTTCCTCGACAATGTCATTTCCTTCAAGTAAGACAATTACATAGTGGTTAGCCGCCTTTACTAACAAAGGTAGTGTTTGCGATACTTTTTTTTGCGAGCACGTGAACAGTGCCCAGTGAGGTTTAAGTTGGTAGAGTTGCACAGTAGCAATGTTATTAAGTCCAACTCATGCCACGCGATATTATCTCTCTGCTTTGGACACTTTGCACACTATGTTTCTGCAGCATTCTTCTTGCATGGTGTCCTCCACACTTTCTTCCATTCATAAGCTCATCACAATAAACTGCATTGCTCTACAGCACCGGTCACTCTTGCCTCATTTCCTTCAGTCCTGCCTTTCCACAATACACCCGTCAAAATAGTACCATATTACTGGTATAGTGTTGCAAAGTAGCGGGAGAACCAGCGCTACCATATCATTGGCACTTGCCATCAATGGTGCTGCAAGGAATTACTTGGGGGAAGGGGACAAGGTAGGTTATTCCAGCATTAGCGGTGCTGACACAAGTGTTTATTAGGACAAATAATATAAATATTGGTTCATAATATAATAAAATGTATTGTAGTTTACAGCAATTACACATTTCTATCACGTATAANTATAATAAAATGTATTGTAGTTTACAGCAATTACACATTTCTATCACGTATAAAGGTTTATTAATGTTGTTAATACTGTAATACTAATTGTTTTTATGAACAAAGGGAGGGGTTACAACACCCAAGCACCCCCTCCCCCCTTGGTTACTCCCCCGCTGGCTACAATTTCTAGTCACATCGCAACATTCAGAGGAAGTGATTCTGAGGAGTACATGTTTTGACATAACACGTTATTGAGAATATCACTTGTGCCAAGTCCATTATATTCAAAATCCCATTTATTTTGTGAATTTCCAGAAGGCACAGTACAAGCAAACTGAACATGCTTTCAAAATTTTCTTTTATAAATGAAATGTTTGTTAAATTTACATGGATAGTAAAACTGATGCATACTAATAGCGGGAACAATTTCATATGAGTTTATATTGCCAACAACAAAGGAAAGTGGAATTCTACATCAACAGACCAGATCACTCTTCCAGTTCAGTGCCTACTGGTGGATGTGCCAGAACCTTGGAGACCACTGAAATAGAATAAATCCAAATATTAAATTAAGAACTAAATTAATTAACTAAATAACTTAAAAATTTATGTACACTTATTTTTATGTAATATTTTTAGTGTGGAAGAAAAATATGCACAGTCAAATCACATTACGACCACCTACTAGTATCCAGAGTAGTCGCCCTTTGCAGCACGGACAGCAGCTAGACGAGCTGGCAGTGACTCAAGTCAGGTGCTGGTAGGTCTCCACGGGTATCTGCAGTCCGTTCCATAACTGTTGAAGGGTGCGTGGCGGAGGAGACAGATGACGAACACGACTGAGGTGGTCCCACAGATGCTCAATTGGATTGAGATTGGTGCTGTTTGAGTGCCAGGGACGAACTTTGAAGTCTTGATCGTGCTGGAAGATCCCATCCTCGCGAGGAAAAACAATCATCATATATGGGTGGACGTAATCACAGAGGATGGATTCATAAACAAATTGATCAAGAGAGCCTTCCACACAGATGATGGGACCAAGAGAACATTTCCCAGACCATAACACTGCCCCACAGCCTTGTGTTCGTCCTGCAATGGATGCAGGGTGTCGGTTCTCTATGTTTCTCGCCGGACATGCTAACGTTCATCCGTTCTAAGCAACTAAAACCGTGACTTGTCGGAGACGGCAACCCATCGCCAATTAGAAGCGGTCCAGTCGCCATACTGTCGAGCAAATTCTAGTCATTTTCGTTGATGCACCTGTGTTAGCATGGATGCAGTCACTCTCCATCTACTCCGAAGCCCCATTCGCAGAAGGGTTCGCTGAACTGTTGCGGTAGACACATGTCTGGATGCCCCCTGGTTCATTTGGACGGTGAGCTGTTCCACTGTAGCCTGTCGGTTGGCCTTCACACATCGTCGTAGCCAAAGTTCACCTCGGACATCAATGGCGCATGGAGCTCCACAGTTTCCACGATGGTTATTGCTAATGGCGCCATTCGTCCACTCACGATACACCTTTACCACATAGGCACTTGAACAGTTCACAAACGTCGCTGTTTCCGAAATGCTGCCCCCTTGGCCTGAAAGCCGATGATTATCCCTTTTTGCAACCCGGTTATATCGCTTCCCTTACCCATGACAGCAGGAAGCCAGCCTGTCGGTCGCACTATATACCCGCTTCACCAGCCCACGTCACGGGCCATACGTCATGGGCTAAATGCTGCAGATGGCACTTTTAGCAGGTGGTCATAATAATGTGATTCAACTGTGTACATATCCAGTGATGCTATAACATTGTGATTATGCTAACTAATGTATTTATACAATTATACAAATAATGTAATGCCGGCAGAGAGGTTGTATTTATTTTCCAATTAAAAAATTATTTGCTTCACACCTTGTTTACTGCAAATTTTAAGAAAAAAAAATTAGGGCATAATTTTCTGCAAACAAAAATTTAATAATAAATATAAGTGACCGGAAGTGAACCAGAAGTGGGAGAACAATGAAGACTTGAAGGAGCATGCATACGGAGTTCAGCAGTGTAGAACTAGGCCCCAATGTAGTGTCGCAGTAAAATTGTAGAATTTGTGCAGAGTACTGCTTCTGCCTAGACAAAAGTGAGAAAGAGGGATGTAATGCAGGGGAAGTGCATTGGCAGACCTGGGCAAGGAAAGGCAGTTGGTACACGGATATGGCAAGCAAGAGTGTGTTTATAGTTAATAATACAACTCCGAAAGCTGCTGTTACATACATAAGTATTTTCCAGTGGCTTCTGAAAGACGTTGGAAGTTGGTGTCATAGTGAGAGAACTCTAGGAACAACTAGTATTTCGTGATTTAAATATTTTATGATTTCCAGTACTACTGCACCATAACGAGTATGAGCTATGATGACACATTCCCTATAGCAACCATTTTTAATGCATCACCGTGTTTTATATTAAAAACGCAGTTAATGTACTAGTATAAAATAAATTCGTAGAGAGGTCAAAAGACTGACAACTGCTTTTCTTCCGTCAAGAACACAAAAGGAGGACTGAATGTCATCCCTTTCTTCCCATTCAATACGGTACTACCTATTTCCCCCCCCCCCNCTTCATAGCCTTGCTTGGCTACTGTTCCGTTGCCAGGCAGAGCTGCGTTCCTGGAGACAAAGAGAGGGATAGGGGATAGAGAAGCATATTGATTGCAGGAGGAGCTAAGAGAGGGAACATGGCCAACGAGAAGGGAGCGCGCCCAAGCAGAAGTGAGACAAATATATGGCAATGGAAAGATAAAGTGGATTTTACACTCGCTCGGCTGCTAGCCTTCGGCATTCAACATTGTTAACATTTCAAACAATGACAAAGGCTGCTTTTGTTCTTGGAAATAAAAGTGCCTGCAATGACACAGTGAGGTCAGATTTTAGAAGCCCTACAATTCAAATGGTTCAGGCAGTAGTAATGTGTTTATTTTCAGTCTTTGTTGAATGCGTTTACTGATAGATGGTAAAATAATTGTTTATCTTAGTTGTCGGTGTTACATGAGCAATGGTTGCCTGTGGAACATGCAGCTGTGAGGTGTGCTACGTTGTATTTCATGGTTAGCTTGTGAGCTTCCATGCCCGTGGAATGATATTCAGAAAACACAGGATGCCCAGGAAGCGATTAATTATTATGCTACACAATCATTTTCGGTTATAACAATAATTTTCCATAGCAATAATTTATCTCGCCATTGTCAATTGTCATTCCGCTGTATTTTATCAGTGATGGGTCGAGACTCAAAAACTCGAGTCAAGTCGAGTAGAACTAACAAAGATTGACTCATCATTCTAGTCGAGTTTTTTTTTCCAGTAGGAATCGAGCTACCGGATGTGCAAGTTAAGTCACTTCGTTTTAGGTTATAAAAAAACAAATGTTCGCACCAACAATCACTTTTTTGTGTTTTGCGAAATCAATAATTTTACATTGCGAAACCTCTAAAGTTGCATCAGAATGATAACGACCGTTCAGCTGCGATAAAATCTGATGATGCATGACGAGTCGCTTCCTCTTGCCGCCTGATTGGTGCCGCCGCTCCGGGCGACACAACCGTCAAGGTCGACAGGTACAGTTTCAGCACGACACAAATACATATAACCATACGATGACGTATTTAAACATGAAAAGCTGCTTTATCTCATGGCACATCACACCTTTAACAGAAATATGCGGATACGGTACACTTGCCATTATTTTTTCCCATATAATTACCGTTTTAAAAACATGGGTATAAAAAGAATATTAACAAAAACTTTTAAGGTAGACTGCTTGTCCACTCACCCGGCGGCATGCTGACGGACCAGCCTGAAAACTACCCCCCACTCCACTCCTGTAACTGTTATCGTTATTTTTTTCTATCAGCATCATGTGGCTGACATTACTGTTCCTCTACTACCTGCCATAGTCTTTCACTCGCCGGCGGGAGAGAAAAAGCAGCGCTGTAAATCACTTCACCAAGCAAAGGATTATTCTTATTGGCAGAAACTAGTCCCAAACTTTTTTTTCTTAGTAAACTNTGTAAATCACTTCACCAAGCAAAGGATTATTCTTATTGGCAGAAACTAGTCCCAAACTTTTTTTTCTTAGTAAACTGTGACTGTAAGAGGGGGAGGAATTTATAAGGAGCAGGCAATATACCTGTGTACATAGGTACACATTTACATTTATGTTGCAAACTCGATTTTAACTCAAAAATCTTATACTAAACTTGACTTGAGTTTCACACNGTACACATTTACATTTATGTTGCAAACTCGATTTTAACTCAAAAATCTTATACTAAACTTGACTTGAGTTTCACACAATTTGGCTCAACTAGACTCGAAGCTGTAGAAATCAAACTCAGCGATCATTAATTTTTACGTCACAGTAAGATTGCAGGAAATGGCAAAAATATGAGAATAATCTCACCTTGCAACATTTTATGTTAAGAGTGCAACGAGCAGAAGAATGCCGAGAGCCCAGTGCTACTGTAAAATCAGTGTTTGTTCCAACTGCGACGAAGTGGTGTTGTTTCCTGGTACGGCTCTGAAACACACAAATGTTAAGCTCAAGGAAGTCAGAATTTTGAACATCGTGAAATTAAAAATGTAGTATGTTTCAAGTGTGTTGTGTGCGTATGTGACTATGTACATTAGTAATGTCCACGTGATTAACTGTCTTACATATTCAGAACTGCTAACATGTGAATATTAAGGCAGTATTCAATTTTTTATGAACACACACACACACATTTTAAGGGAGAAAATTCAAACCAAGGTGCCTATAAAACATGAATAACTTTGATAGTTACCTTTCAGCGTAGGGCCTTCAGTCGATGATTCAGATGAGACTCTATAAAAAGAAATGTTGATGACAAACAATATTAATCACAAAATAAAATAAATCTGTATCACTAAATAATTATTGTTACTTTCAAAGTACAAGAAAATTCTTTGAAGAAGTTAGTTGTCAAGAAATTTTTTGTGGTCAAAAATAATAAATTTTTAATATTGTTCAGATATACTGGAGAAGATGTTTTTCTCTGTTCATTTCCATAATAGCATACATTTCAGTTACACGAAACATGCAGCTAGAAAACTATTTTCCACTCTAGGTAAATAATATACAGAAATAAATCTGTGTGCAAAATTTATAATACTAATTTTATTAATTTTTTAATTAAATTTTATTGCTGAATTTTATTGCTATAGGTTATTGTGGAACATCCAAGCTCTATTTATATTCAATCTTTTGCAAATGCGTAGTATTTCTTTTATAATATAATCTGTGCTGTAAATTATTGTAAAAAAACTAATTTATAGTTAATCATAAAAGAAAATCAATACCATCCACTTCAGAGAATGTTACCTTTGTGGGCCCAGATTGGTCCCTGTATGAATTGGGACACAGCTCCCTCCCTCTGTCCAGCGGTCCAAAATATACAGTATACTTTCCCACATGTTCATCACACTTTTTATACAATTATTTAAAATAAATGTT
This sequence comes from Clitarchus hookeri, assembly GCA_002778355.1. Classification (NCBI taxonomy): domain Eukaryota; kingdom Metazoa; phylum Arthropoda; class Insecta; order Phasmatodea; family Phasmatidae; genus Clitarchus; species Clitarchus hookeri. Next base: position 120,872 of record NQII01005939.1, read on the forward strand.
GCAACTATTATGTGCATAACTGATGATCCCTGTTGCTTTCCTATGTTATGTTTCTGTCATTATTTTGGCTTGAGATTTTTTTTTTTGTTTTGCAAAAATCTAGCTTTTATATTTGTAGTTTTCTTAACAAGTCATTAGTTCATCATTCTGTAGGCACTATGTAAAAACTATTTGGTGACAACTACATTTCAGTCCAGTATGACGAGCTGCTGCAAAAGGTGTATCGCAATGTCCAGAAGCCACTTATTTCACGGTGCAAATAGTACATATTAATTTTAATTTTTTTTTTTTTTCATTGTATATTGAGAAATTTCCAATTTTTTGCAACAGTGAAGGGTAAACTTCTTGGATGGTTGCAATGCTTTGCTGGCAACAGATTTTAGCAGCTGTGGTAAAAAATTTAATAATTACAAGCAGGTTAAATAGCAGGAAAAAATAGTAAAGTTCGCATAAAAGTAGTCCACGTCGATGCAGCCAAAACATGCAAAGGAGCATGCAGAATACTGATTACTGAAACTGCCAAGAATGATTATCCTGACTATCAGTAAGATGATGTCCATTGTACAATATTATATACAGGTTTCACTGGTCAGTTATTTCAGAAATGCCAGCTACTGTTTCTATTCTGCCAACGGGCACTGATGACCGCAGGCACTCGTCTCCACGTGCAGCTGGGTGGTGCGAGGCAGGATTGATTACTGAAAATAATTATTTTACTGGAGCTAAAAAGTGGAGTGGAGAGGTTTGGGCAACTCTGGACATTGGGGTCCTTGAGAACCGATGAGGGTAAAGTGAGGTGAGTATGGAGCAGTGCCAGAATGCAAGGGCAGGGAAAATGGGAGATCCCAGAGAAAAAACTGTCCAGCACGATTCCCACATGCGAAAATCCGGGGAGCAACCCCATCGGGGATCAAACCCGATTCACCTTTGGAGCCAAAGAGGATATGCAACGCCAGTGAAACAAAATATTGCCGAGCAACTCAATTCATAGGTTCTCTGAAATATTTACATATGTGCAGATGGTAGCATCATTAAATATAAAATAATCCTGATTTAAATTATGCTCAAAAACTATAGTACAAACATAAATTCAACAAAATTTATCTTTTTATTTCAGTAAGTCAAATAGGTATCAGTATGATTTTTATTTTTAACTAATCTTCTAAATTAAAAGAGAAATAAAATTTGATAGTTAAATTTATAAGTCAATCCACCTTAACCAACTCTGCTTGAGATGTGTCTGGTTGGGTATGACTGATTTTGCAAACTACATACCCATTTCTTACCTATGTATCACTGGGAAATAAAATATTATGATTGACATCTGTTGTGGGTTACATCTTTCCTCTGTTCACATACATTCAGGGCAACGCTGCCTTTACATGGGTCGTCCCGTTCAAGAGTGTGCGTATGGGTGTTCAGTGCAGAGGGTTCAGTAACCCCCTAAACTGTTCAACGTGCTAAGTTCCTAGTCACCTGTACGCATCTGTGTGCTCAGACAGGATTGGAGTTCTCTTGACGGAGTACACCAGCAATCCAGACAGAACAAGCAGTAGCGCCATGTAGTGCCGGCTGTCCATCTGAAATGGGAAACAGAGTCGAAGAAAACTTTCTTGCTCAACAACACCACCAAGGTGAAAATAATGCCATTGTACTAATAATACACCTTTCAATAATCATGTCTTAGTAAACATTAAATCTGGCTGCAGTTGTATTCAATCCTAGTTTGCAGCCCGTGGCTTTAAGGCGCTGTTTCGGCCGCCGTTGCGTTATCCACTCACCACAACATACATGTGGCCAACCTGCCCAATATTAATGCCCTACTGTTCACCCTGAATACACAACACATATCTTTTCCCTTTAATTGTATTATACTACAAAGTCTTTTAGTCTGCTAGGTAGTCGTTTCGTTCTCCTTGGCATGCGAGGTCGTCCACTTCTCTGCTGCTGATGATCCTCCCCCCACATGTGGGTCCGGGCTCTGAAAAGTGTCCATTGATTCCATTTGCATTGGATGATGATGAGGGGCTTGTGACCCTGTGTTGTTGCANTGTGGGTCCGGGCTCTGAAAAGTGTCCATTGATTCCATTTGCATTGGATGATGATGAGGGGCTTGTGACCCTGTGTTGTTGCAGAATACCCTCCGAAAGGTTCCCAGTTGTGAATGCCTGGAGTGTGTGAATTTTCACAGGGAAATGATCCTGGTGTTGGCACTACAGCTGGCGAGGATCTAGCTTCAAGTATTGGCAAGAGCTTCTTCTGCCCGGATGTGTCTCCTTTCTGTGGTTCACTTGTATAGCTCTGCCCAGATGTGTCTGTCCCATCTGCACAGCTCCTTCCCTCTGGCATCGGTGGTTCCATCCTCCCGAGTAGCCAGCACTGTTCCAACACCATATTCAGAGGGCACCATAAGTGAGGACTAGGGGTTTTTGAGGGTCGTAGCGTGTGAGGACTGTAACAACACTTTTGCTTCATGGAAAGCCTTGTCATGCTCATGAGTCCATTCCCAGGTTTTCTCAAGCTCCAGTAAGCAGTGCAATGGCTCCAGTATAGAAGCCTTGTCTTTCGAAAACCGCTCATAAAAGTTCAAAGGCCCAGAAATGGCTGGAGCTCCTTGCTAGATGTTGGTATTGGGGCCGTATGAATCGCTTCTACTTTCTCCTCAATTAGGTGCACCCCATGGACATTGATTCTACAACCTAGAAACACAACACTCTCCACCGCAAACCTGCACTTTGACCTTATAAGTTGCAGCTCTGCACCATCTATCCTCTTCAAGACCTCATGTACCCATTGCCAGTGTTCATCAACATTCCTCCCCATAATCATAATATTGTCTATCAATACAACTATACCTGGTATTNTACCCATTGCCAGTGTTCATCAACATTCCTCCCCATAATCATAATATTGTCTATCAATACAACTATACCTGGTATACTAGCTAACAGTACTTCCCTTCCATCTGACGCTGAAAGATAGCGGGGACACCACTAATGCCAAATGGAATATGCATAACCTTAAATAATCCTTTCATGGCATTAACTGTGAGCACTTCTGAGGTTGCCCCATCCACTGAGAGCTTCTCCCAGGTCTAACTTAGTAAATGTAGTCCCCCCCTGGTCAGGTTAGCAAATGCTTCATTTGTGGTAGGTAGCGGATAAGTAATAGTTTTACACACATTATTAACTGTGCATTTATGGTCCCCACACATGCGTATGGATTCATCAACTACAAGAGGTACAAGGGGACTCTTTGGTCCACTAACCTGTCCATCTGCTCGTTGACTATGCTCCGCAGTGCAAGAGCCACCGGGGACTCTTCCTGAATACAGACTGTACGTCTGGCTGGAGCTCAAGCGCAATTGGAGGCCCTACATATTGGCCCAACTCTGCACTGCCAAACACTCTCGGGTGCTGATTTGCTATCATGTCTGCCACATATTGAATAACCGAATGAACTCCCCGCACATACATGCCTAAAGGCTCGAACCAATTTCTACCTAGTAAACTTGGTCCCCATCCATCTGCAACAAGAAGAAGTAGTGTAGCTTTAGTATTTCTTGTTATAACCTCAGCTTAAAAACAACCTGGCGCTGACAGTTTCTCTTGCGACCACGTCTGCAACACCAGCTTCACTTCTTTCAATGGTAACTGTTTGAAAGTATCCCAACTGATGACGGTATGTCCACTCCCCATGTCTAGTTCCATTACAACAAAGCACGCATATTCAATACCACTTCTCCCAGACAGAGGGTGTCCCCTCACCACCTCCAATAGTGTATTCCTCCTTGCGATATGGATTGGACAGCATGGAAGTTTGATTGCCAGGATTTGTTGTGGTAGATTGTGGGATGACTTATCTCCCTCTACATACAGTCCCTATGGCATGCTCAGTAGGTCGCCCACGGCAGCTGAGCATCAGTGTCTCGTGACAGCAGCAATGTCTGCCAGCACTACAATCAGCTTCCCTGGTGGGGAAAGCTGCAGAACTGGCCCCATCCACCTGGATTCAAACTTCTACTACCTATGCCTTGTACGTAAGATGTGCCCTGACTGGGATAACTCTCGGCAAAAGGAGAATGGTCGCACACAGAACTCCAATTCAGAATTAGTGAAAAATGCAAATGCTGGATGAATAACACTCCAGCCCTCACGCCCTTGCCTAAGTAATCTCATGCCTCTTCCCTGTAGAGCAATAATAATAATGGCGTGTGGGTAGTGCACCCAGGGCAAGGCAACACCCTCCGAGTGATGGTCTTTCCAGATGGGACCCGTAGGTGACCGTCATCCCCGAGTATGACAGAAATGAGACCCTAGAATGGAGCGGCACCGTAATGCAAGGGCAGGGGAAACGGGAGTACCCCGAGAAAACCCGCCGGCAAGCGGCATCGTCCAGCACGATTCCCACATACGAAAATCCGGGAGTGAACCCGCAGGGGATCGAACCCGGATCGCCGTGGTGGGAGGCGAGCGCCCTGGACACTACGCCACCGCTGCCCCCCTGTGGAGCAATATCATCGTGGCTGTGGATGCAGATCCAAGTTGATAGGCAAGAATATACTGCTGCACAACTCATTATTATTACTAGGTTATAAGGATGCCACAGTCCTATATATACTCTCTCTCTCACACACGCTCACACGCACACACATGCATCTCAGCTGCTCCTGACTTTTGTGTGTGTGTGTGTGTGTACACACACAGAGGGAGAAAGAGATAGATAGAGCAATAGAGAGACAGAGAGATAGATATATAGATAGATGGAGATAGAGATAGAAATGTTACACCATGTTTAAAATAAATACAATAAGTACGTATAAATTACCTTAAATTCATGCAGCACTTGAACCTGCAAATAAAAATAAATACCGTTAGAAGAAATTTTTTGAGTTCCTATGATTTGAATTTTGTACAAATATATATATCTACATGCCCAGAAACTACTTCAGTAGTACAGGTACTCTCTCTGTAATATTATTTTAAAATACACATAAATTTAACATCTACTTAGGCAGATGTTAAATTATTTTATATCTGCCTGTCAAGACAGGAAATAACTGAAGAATAAAACACTTTATACTAATTGCAAGTCTATTGTAGCCAAAACAATATTTAGTGGAAGCTTCAACAATGNCTGAAGAATAAAACACTTTATACTAATTGCAAGTCTATTGTAGCCAAAACAATATTTAGTGGAAGCTTCAACAATTAATTTTTTTTGCACACAACCTAGTACTAATTAAAGTGGAACTTGCAAATTCGTAATTTTGCTGTTTAAGTACAGGCCATTCATTATACACCAAAATTGAGAGTATAAATCTGGCATTTTTTTCTTCCAGGANAGTCGAAATATACCACTTTCTGGAGTTTTTTTTCTTATTTTCAGGAAAGCCCCTCAAGTAGAATTTTACCTTTTGCTGTTTAAGTACAGGCCATTCATTATACACCAAAATTGAGAGTATAAATCTGGCATTTTTTTCTTCCAGGANTTTTGCTGTTTAAGTACAGGCCATTCATTATACACCAAAATTGAGAGTATAAATCTGGCATTTTTTTCTTCCAGGAAAATTCACCTTAGGAATAAGGAATAAGAGCCTGGACTCAAAACTAAAAGTAAACAACCGAGCAAGGTAACACTGTGGTGAATCACTCGACTTGCATTCGGGAGGTTCTAAGTTCAATTCCTGGTGCAGCCATCCAGATGTTGGTTTTCCAAGATTTTCTGAAATCACTTCAGGCGAATGCTGGGACGATTCCTTAGTATAGGCTCTGGCCGATTACTTCCCATTTCATGAATGAATAGCATTCCTCTACTAAGACCTTGTAACCTTTTGACAGAACTCAAAACTAATAATGAAAATAATATAGAACGTTTTTGGTTTAAGGAATTAGCCAAGCCTTCTGTGGCTTGATTTCATTACTCTGGCATTAGGGGCTTGCTCTACTGTGAATGTTATAGTAGAACCTTATATAAAATGACTCCTCAAAGTTTCCAGAAATAAGGTACTTAGGACAGGTCGATTACTGTAGAGATTTTGGGAAATTTTGGACCAATTTTGAACAACCCCAAACACCTATACTTCAAAATTTGCAATTTTTTTTGCATGAAATTCGTGTTAATCATCTCTAGCACAAAAATGACATGTTAAAATTAAATATAAATTAGTTTTAATAGGTAGACATCATCTGAAAAGATGATTCCCTAGAAAAACTTAGACTTCCTTTGTCTCCTAAAATCTAAAATTGTAAAAGCAGGGAGCAGTGCAAGGTTTTACCAGTCATTGTAAGTCCATGTTCAAGCGCCTCTGGTGTAAAATCAACACGATTTTTGCACAAAATTTTAACTTAATTCAATACTCCGATGTGTTCCATGTAAAANCCTCTGGTGTAAAATCAACACGATTTTTGCACAAAATTTTAACTTAATTCAATACTCCGATGTGTTCCATGTAAAAAAAACCGCACACATGTATGTACTTAAACTTCCCATTGTCATTATAAATGTTAAATATTGCGCAGCAATGAAGTCAATTTTCAGTAGCTTCTTGCAGGAAAGACAAAGGATTTCAAACTGAAATATTTATTTACTNGCGCAGCAATGAAGTCAATTTTCAGTAGCTTCTTGCAGGAAAGACAAAGGATTTCAAACTGAAATATTTATTTACTTCAATAGACACACATCTTCTGAATAAATTGATTTACTGGAAGGGCACATATGAAACCTCTTTGTCGCCAAATAATGTGTAAGCACCGAGCACCTGCAACTCACGTCAAGTGCCAAGATACAGTTACTAATTATTGAAGGTCATAAATAAAATAATTTTAATGACAGTATTTAATCCCCTGTGTCTCGATAATTACAAGATTTTAAAATGAAATATTATTAGTAATTTCAAAATGTGATGTATGTCATATTTATGCCACCGAGGGAAACCCAAAAAATGGTGTCTCCAAGTCCCGGTCCTCTCAGTTCGCCCACATCCCCGATGCTCCTGCTGGTGTTGGTGAACCCAGTCCACCTTGGGACTCCCAAGACTGGTCAGGCACCCTTGGCACTGGTCGATGGGTATCTCACAGAAGGGGCTCACACAANCACCTTGGGACTCCCAAGACTGGTCAGGCACCCTTGGCACTGGTCGATGGGTATCTCACAGAAGGGGCTCACACAAGCATCCTGGAACTTTATCAGCTCTGCCGGATGATGGAGCTGCATCTTCTTGACACTTCACGCCCATTTCTCCACGATTCACCGGGCCTGACCTGCTGTCCCACGATCTGGAAGACGAACTCACACGTTGGGTATGGTNCACCTTGGGACTCCCAAGACTGGTCAGGCACCCTTGGCACTGGTCGATGGGTATCTCACAGAAGGGGCTCACACATGCATCCTGGAACTTTATCAGCTCTGCCGGATGATGGAGCTGCATCTTCTTGACACTTCACACNCTCTGCCGGATGATGGAGCTGCATCTTCTTGACACTTCACACCCATTTCTCCACGATTCACCGGGCCTGACCTGCTGTCCCACGATCTGGAAGACGAACTCACACGTTGGGTATGGTCGAGTTGCCTCTGAAGAGGGCGCTGTAGCATCTCATCTACGTGTCGCCGTGTCATGAGATCATCTTCTGTTTGCACCTGGTAAGTCACCGGGCCCTCCCTGGCGCAAACCACTCCAGGAATGTGGTCAAGCCACATAGTTTCAGATTAACACTGTCTCTTTTTCCTTGAACTGTCTCATGTTACCACCTCCAACCTCCTTGGCTACTTCTTCTGCCACACTGGAAGATGAATGGAGATGCAGTCTGTCGAAAATGGTTTGCAACTTTCTGCCCACTAACAGTTCTGCAGGCGTTTTCTGTGTGACTGTGCTTGGAGTTGTGCGCAATGAAAATAGCATTCCTTGCAGCCTTCTATTCCAATCCCCAACTTCCACAATTTGTCCTTGACAGTTCGAACAGTCTGCTCTGCTTGGCCACCGCTAGCTGGATGGTACAGAGGTGCGTATCTGTAACCAATTCAAGTTCTCTCTAAGAATGTCTTCATCTCACAAAATTAAAGGCCAGTCCCATTGTCAGACACAATCATATCAGGGATACCATGGATGCTGAAAATATTCCTGATGACACTGATGGCACCAACTTCACCTCTGGCCATTTGGAGAACGCATCAATGACAATCAGGAATGTTTTCCCTTGGAAGGGCCCAGCAAAATCTGCATGAAGGCGGGGCTATGGTTTCTTCGGCGCACTCCATGACACACGTGATCTGCCTGACAATTCTGGTAGTGGCTGATGATCTTCTCAATCTCTTAGTCCATTCTTGGCCACCGCACATTCTTGGAGCAAACCACGCCATCATGTGATGCACGTAGCATCTGGAGCAAGTTGTCTTGCAGCTGATGCGAAATTACTACCCGAGCGCCCCACGGCAAACAATCACGGTAGATAGAGGTTTCTGATCACCTGCTCCAATATGGCCGAACATTCTCATTAAGTAATTTGGGTGGCCACCCATGTTGCACATACTGCTTTTCATCTCTTTAGGATCCGGTCTTCCATGGTGCGCCGAGCCAATTCTTCGGCATCCAAAGGTGCTTCAGGCATTTCTTCTAACATAAGAACTTCTGCTACCTCTGGGACTTCCAAAGTGGGTGTTGAATGAGGCAACCTGCTCAAGGTATCCGCATCTCCATCGCGCTGTGCGATGTTTCGGCTTTTTTTTATTAAGTCAAGGGCAGGACCTATATGTCCATCTAGGGTTATAATTTCTCTCAGAAGATGTGAAAATATTAAACTAAATTAACATTTCAGTAAAACAACATGTTGTTTTCGCTCTAGATACAATTGAACATGGACAACATTTTTGAGTTTTAGGGGGATCAAAGACAATCAAAATAAGTCAAATTTGATCTTACAAGCATGTAGATCTTAAGTGTGAATTCATGGGAACCATTTGACTGTATTTAACCAATATAAAATGTAATTTTGCCACTGAAGTCATGCAAAAATGGTCTAAGTAAGATTTTAATGCAAATTTTGCATACTGGAGTTGGGAGTGGGTCAGAATCAGTCTAAATTAAAATAACGGCTTCTTAAAAATAACACCAATTTACTCAGGAACGGTGAAAAGGCTTAATTTTGAGAGATGACTGTATGTCAGACTAAAATTTATTATACTCAGGCTGGGGAGCTCAAAGGTAGCAGTTTAACAACTAAGAATGTTTGCCACCAGGTAGCACTGATGTTGCATGTGTACCAGACTTTTCCATTTTATATGTAAACAAATAAGATAATTGCAATTTTCAAAACATAAATATAATTCTATAAAATCTTCTGATTTGTATTGGATTAGAACGTACGCAGATAAAAAAACTTTATTCTTCGCACTAAGAAAGGAAATATAAATAAATAAGTCCACTTGTTTAATATCCTATCGCAAAACTGAATGCCAGCTTAAAAGCGAATTCTTTGGAAAACCAGCATTCCTTGCGGTGCAAATTTTCGCTGTGCCAAACTCTCCCGTAAGGAATCTCGTTTTGTTTCCAACCAGAGTAGAACAAACCATAGTCGGACTGTAGATATGACCCGTAGAAATAAGCGCAATGCTGGCACAAATGGTAAAGTATCTCACGGGCATGGTCCCAGTGAAGTGCAGGAAATGGCACACCAAGAGCGATGTGAAGGGAAGGTACATGTTGACGGTGAAGAGAGAGAGGAGCATCGCCGTGGCCCCGCTGTCCTTCAACACGAGGAGGGAAAGACACTGGAACAGTAGGTGGCTGACCACCTGTGTCACTTCCACCACCAGCCCTTCCTGTACCACGGCCAGCCCCAGGAACAGCCACCTGCAGGCGCACCACACACCAGCTCGCACCACCAACACAGCACAGTGTAACAGTCGAACGTACAGCATTTTACACTGAAGAGCCAAAAAAACTGGTACACCTGCCTAATATCGTGTAGGGCCCCCGCGAGCACGCAGAAGTGCCGCAAGACGACGTGGCATGGACTCCACTAATGTCTGAAGGTATGCAGGAGGCATTGAAATCTGCGCCAATTTGAGAAAGGGTTGCACGTCTGTCACGTTTAATGATTCTCGTCAGTTGTCGTTTGTCCCGTTCGTTCACGACCTTTTTCCGGCCNACACTCGTGAAATGGTCGTACGCGAACATCCAAATGTTATCGCTACCTCGGAGATGCTATGTCCCATCTCTCGTGCGCCTACTATAACACCACGTTCAAACTTACTTAAATCTTGATAACCTGCCATTGTAGCAGCAGTAACCGATCTAGCTGCCGACCGCATCGCGTTACTCTGATTGGTTCCATACCTCTGTTATTTGCATATGCATACCTATACCAGTTTTTTTTTGGCTCTTCAGTGTAGCTATCAATTTGTATTTATATTTAATGACAAAATGAAGATAAACACTTTATGTTCCTAACATAATCTATAGTTTCTGTACTAAAGTGTTTGTATCTGAAAATAATTTATTTAATTACTTTGATACCTAAAAATTACTTTTTTGAGAGGAACCTAGAAATCTGGTTTCATAACTGTCAATATTCATAAAAAGACCCACCTTAAATACATTGAAATCGTTTTAATAATGACTGAAAAATATGCAGTTTGGCACACCACTCTGGGGCAGAGGTAGGAAGGTAGCCTTAGCCGTACTAGTGTAATTGGTAGTCTAGGTTTGGTGAAGTGGGTTCTCACACTTGCAGGGTGGCAATGATGGTCCCAAACAAGCCGAGCATGCCCAGCAGTTCCGCCCAGTTGGAGACCTTGACGGCGTACTCCTCAGATACGACGACAATGGAGTGCAGCACGGCCCCGGCCAGGCCGAGCACGACGCCCAGGCCGTTGTCAGACCCTGCGCAAGGCAACATTGGGGCAGCACAAACCAGATCTTCATTCCACACAAATTACAATGAACTCGGGGGTGTTGGGGAGAGGAGCTTGCCTCCACTAATTAACTGAAAAGGGGTAAAATTGTGTGCAAAGGGCAAAAATGCAGGAGGAATTGGAAAGAAACCTTACACGTATGAGAAGAGGTACTTGCAAATATTTCCCATTGTTTTACATATACATAAGTTTTTTGTTGAAATTCTGTAAAATTTAAATGCACCTATTTACCAAAAACTTTAGATGGATAAAAACCAGCGACTTTTTGTCTTGCTTTAAATTACACTCTCTGGACAGGCGAGCCAACAATCAGAGGATCTAAAGAATAATCAGTGAGAGACTTAAGATGGCAGTGAGTATAGTCTTATGAATATACTTTAAAAATTATGAATTCATTGCATTATTTTGAATGTGAAGAAAACAACACCTCTCTGATGGAAAGTACGTACTTGCAGAAGGCAAACCGNATTCATTGCATTATTTTGAATGTGAAGAAAACAACACCTCTCTGATGGAAAGTACGTACTTGCAGAAGGCAAACCGTGACATGTTGACGACAGCCCATCTTCCCCAGACAATGACTAAAAATAAAATAAAGTTTAATTTGTGTGGAAGAATGTAGCGTGCATAGTAATCAAAATTATTTATAACTTTTGTTGTGGATGGGGCACAAAATGTTGTATTCACCCTCCATAAAAGTTACGCTGCTGAACAAACTGGCTATAATCAATCGTATTGCTCAAAATACGAACCCTGCGATATGTTTACAAACATAGATTCAGCTTACATCAAAGAAACACTGTTAAACATGTCCATGCTTTCATTAATAAGGAAACACACACTGTAGCACATAAAAACTAGAATTCAACCCCATGCCTGAATAAAGTTGCTGTGCATCCTGAAATATTGAAACAACCACGATATAGAGCAAGCTAGAAAATACCCTACCAAAATAATTATCAATCCCTTAAAAACCAGATTTTCCAAAAATAGAAGGGAAAAAAAGAAGGGGAAAAAAAAAAAAAACAAATTTACTTATGAACATATATAAGAATTTCAAAATACAGTTGTCTTTTATGTAGCTTGGAGTGCTGATGGTGTTTGACCCTAAGGTACAGGGTACGAAAATTCCTAGCACTGTTATGGTGATGACGGGTGGGAGAGTTTAAGCAAGACACTTGTGTGTGAGCAGCTCAGCTTTGCTACTCCTGTTCAGGCTCTATACTCTTGCAGCCCTGCATGACTTACAGAACCTGGAGAAATTAGAACTGTGCGGCCCCACCGTGGGCTGCGATGACCGCTACTATATAACACAGTATCAACAGCAAGAGATTTAGGATATCTGTCTTGGGGTATCTCTGCCCATGCTGCTTCGATGCATGCCCAAAGTTCATCTGTTGTGGCCGTGGGTATCAGGTCATGCTACCATGGACCACATGTTTTCGGTGGGTGAAAGATCTGGAGAATGCGCAAGCCGAGGAAGTAGCGTGACGTTGCGATCATTCAGGAACTATCGGACAATGTGTGCCACACACGGTCGTGCATTGTCCCAAGGATAGTCCTGAANATATAACTCAGTATCAACAGCAAGAGATTTAGGATATCTGTCTTGGGGTATCTCTGCCCATGCTGCTTCGATGCATGCCCAAAGTTCATCTGTTGTGGCCGTGGGTATCAGGTCATGCTACCATGGACCACATGTTTTCGGTGGGTGAAAGATCTGGAGAATGCGCAAGCCGAGGAAGTAGCGTGACGTTGCGATCATTCAGGAACTATCGGACAATGTGTGCCACACACGGTCGTGCATTGTCCCAAGGATAGTCCTGAAGATAGGGAACGACAACGGGCTCCGATACCGCCACAATGTAATGGTTGCTGGTCAGTGGTGTGGTGTGGACCAGGTGCAAGCAGGACAGGAATACGATGGCATCCTATACTACAACCACAGGTGCTGGACCGGTATGACGGTGCGTAATGTAGAACTCAGCCAGGCCTGCACCTGGTGCTGCCACATACAAATGCAACCATCGTGGTGGTGCAAGCAGAAGCGGGATTCATCGGAGAAGACAACGGCATGCCATCCGTTCCTCCAGGCCTGATTGCAGCCGCAATCTGTGGCGAGCGGTCGGAGGCAGCCACAGTAATAGACGGCTGGACATGTTGCCTCGATGCTGCAGACAGTGACGCACCATGTGTCGCACGCCTCGACTCCTGAGCGAGGGTGTGATGTGGCTGTACGGTCCGTAATCAACACGCACCAAACGTGTGTCCTCGCCCTCGTTGGTGTGATGGGGCCGTTGGCTTCCTCCACGTCGCTCGGCCCATCCCTCCTCGATCCACTGATCCCACATCTGCTTCACTGCGGTTGCATTTCTTCCAACAAAAAAGGCAATTTCGCAGTAGGATAATCCACAATCCCGATAGGCTACGATTGTCCAACNGTTGCATTTCTTCCAACAAAAAAGGCAATTTCGCAGTAGGATAATCCACAATCCCGATAGGCTACGATTGTCCAACGGTCAAAGCTAGAAACCTGTTCGTGTGGTGGTTGTGTTGTTGGCCGTGGCATGCTCCCTCCATCTGTGCAGACGAACAGCAAGGAAACACAATGTCACTACCCCTCAGTAGCTCCCTCACCTCTCCTTATGTACAACTTATCAGTCTCACCACTGGCACATGTTCTGCACCACTCGGCTGAACAACTAATCACATCACTGCCCTACCCTGCTTAATGCATTCCCACCAATGTGGGGTCATTCAGGTGCATCTTTCTCTGTATTGCAATTTTAATGGCCAGCAGCGTAGTATTGTCAGGGATGTAAAAAGTATTGGAAGTAAAGTAGCATCAGGAATTAAAAATNTTTTAATGGCCAGCAGCGTAGTATTGTCAGGGATGTAAAAAGTATTGGAAGTAAAGTAGCATCAGGAATTAAAAAAAATCAAGTGTAATATTGCTAGTGTTCTTCCGTCCATCATTTACTCATCCAACAAGATGTTACAGGTGTTTGGATGTGAAAATCCCATAGAGTTAAAAAAATATAAAAAATTAGGTTGTTCAATAAAAAACCTAAATATCATACACCCTTGCTGCAGTAAGAGGGATCAATATTAATATCCTAGACAGAGAGAAAATTTCACACTGGTAATTACCACCCAAATTCCTGAAATTTGCCCAGGCGTTGCATGCGAGACCTGCAAAACATAATAATGCCCCTAGAAAGTGCACAGTTTTGTAGTTGACGTCCAGCGCTATGCAGCTGATTACCATTGCTGCGGGCACTGCAGCCGAGTTGAGGACCTGCAACACAACATTCCAGTTGCGTTAAAACATGGGTGTACAATTCAGCAGTAACATCCGCTTGTACTACTCACACATGTCCATGTTATACATAAATACACATGCACATGATTATTAGCGACCCAGAAATTTCGCAAATTCGTTTGAGGACAAGCTAGACTTCAAACAACTTCTTTTTCGATTGGATTACATTTTCTAAGACATGTTCTAGACGAGTTTAAGCCAGTAACTAACCCGTAAAAAACAAGGACCGAATCCTGCGCTATTGGTCTGGGTTAAAACTGAAGCATCAGCCAATGAACAACTAACTGATGCTTGACTATACAAAGGATTGTGGTGTCTAGTTTGTTGCCAAATGTTTCCGTGAAATTTCCAGGTCTCTAACAATTACGCATGCAAGAGCAGAGTGGAAAGGTTTGCATGGCGCTTAACGACGAGGTCTTGAGAGCCAACGAGGGTGATGTGAGGTGTGCTTGAAGAAGCCCTTAGAATGCAAGGGCGGGGAAAATGGGAGATCACCAAGAAAACCTGCCGATCAGTGGCATCGTCCAGCACAATTCCCACGTGCGAAAATTGTAAGTGACCCCATTAGGAATTGAACCCAGTTCACCTTGGTAGGAGGTGAACGTTCCAGCCACTGCACCACCATGACCCTCATGCATGCAAGAAAGAGGAGGAGGATTAGGGGGAGTGGGATAAATAAAATGGCGGTTGTCCAAGAGAAGAGGGAAGAGAAAAGTAGAAAGAAAGAAGGAGAGAGAGGGAGTGTACAGTATACATTCAAATGCACATGATCTTTTGCTAGACAAGAGATCTACCAACCTGACTGTCTTCAAATAGGCAATCGTGTAATATAGGTCCATTAGGAACATCAAGTGGAATGCATAGCATTACAAGTCTTTGAATTTGCGCACAAATTAAAAAAAAATGATGAGGTTTAAGAAAATAACACAAGACAAGCTTTACCATCAACTATAATGAGATGATCAATAACAATTTAGTGTTAAAAAATAAATTATGTTTCACCCAATTAACTTTAATGTTAAATAAATTTGACAGCAATAACACTGCATTTCATAAGAAAATTAGGAGGCGCCATGCTATTAATTAACAAAAATTTGTTTGTTACCCATAGGTGTTTATCAATTGTTATTACCCGCCAAATGTTCACAGATAGCAGATATGAAATTGGGCTAACAGTGTTCATGAATTTGTTGAGTAGTTTCGGACATTTTGCAAATACATTACTCATTCTAATTTCCAATTTTCAAGGATGTGTCACTTCCTTAATAATCATGTTAAGTCAAAGGTTGTGTTATGTTTTCTAACTCATTTTCCATAATAAATCATCTCACAAACTTTGTAACCATGTGCACAATAAATTTGTGTTTTAGCTGCTGCTTTATGGACATATGTCATTGTCGGAAATAATTTTTGACAATGATGCGTGTAAATTTTTGACTTAATTTTTTTTTTATAAAACTGGAGCCATGAATTGTTAGTCTTATTCAACACACAAAGGCATGAGTAACACTCAGTAACAAACACAAAGGTTTCTTGCTGGAATAAATAATTTTTCATTACAGACCTGAACAGTTACAAAGCACATCAAACAAAATGAAACCTACCTGAACACCAAGGATACTAGTGTAGTAAGCAGTGATAACAGAAAGGTAATGGCATTCCACATCAGTTAGGGCCAGTAGCAGATAGCAACCGCATCTGTGGCACATAGATGGCAAAATTCCATTTTGACTTGGACGAACCACTGCCCATGCCATGAACACCAAACACAACAGTACATAATGTGCCACTATTTTGAATCCTACAAACAAACATACATTCATTCAAATTTTTGCTTCAAATAAATACAATTAGGTCACATATCATTATGATCGTTAACATTAAGAAATCTGGACTGCAGTCAATGTGTGGATTAACAAATTGATAGAACACACAAGAATGAATAATAAGGATTTCACTCTGACACACAAATATTTTTTATTACAAGATGTAGTGTTGCTGCAGATACATTTTTTTGCCAAAAAAAAACACTTCTTTTTCTTGGACATAGCTACATTTTCATCTTAGCACATTACGAGTTATGGAAGTGTTTTTATTTCTGCAATTTTAAGATAACAGAGTTACGAAAGCTGGTCTCCTAGGTGAGGTGAAACTCATGTAACAAAATACCTCGAAATGTGGAAACCAAAGCGTGGGTGACAAACCACCGACTGCATGGAACGGAACACTGCCCACAACGGAATTGTTAAAATCCAAATTTGTATCTTATGTTGCAATTTGGTGCTCTGCCACACTTATAGAGTAGCTCTGTTTTGCCGGCTGTGGTATGCTAGGCTCAGTGACGCGTGAAAGGGAACGGGTTTGTTGGTGAACTAAGTGCTTTGCCCCGATAATAACGTAACGTGGAATATCAGAACTTGTCTGGGTTATTGACGTCTGAAACGAAACAATACACTGAATAAGTAAAGATGATGGAAATATTTTGAAACATATGGATACTGAATTGCTTCTCAAATTGAGTACACGTTCCACCTCCGTGTCACATGAGAGTGACGCCTTAACTATCACGGCCACGATGGCTAGGGTATCTCAATGAACTGCCGGCGTGACTTGAAGATTAATGAGCACCACAGCATGCAGGAGCAAGGGAAATATTAGTACCCACACAGGAAATTATTAGATAAAAACATAAAACAGTAATATCACTCATGATTCTCATGCATTAAAAATCCATCCTTGGACTGTTAAAGGATGAAACCTGTATTGCAGAAATATGGGGCTATGAGGTTGGTCACTGAAATAACCAAAACCCCATTTTGTTCAAAATTACGGAAGATATGAAAATAAAAGGCAGGCCTACTCAGAGAATTCTCGGGGCCTGGGGAAAACAGAAAACAAGTGTTTGTATCCTCTCTCTCATTTTTTGATAATTTTGCAATTTTAAAAATTTATAAGCCGTTACCATTTTTCCAAGCTGCAGGTGATTTAACTAGCCACAAACGTCACAGTATTTCATTTTAAATGAACTTGTATTCAGGAGGACCTGGGTTTAATTGCTGGTCAAGCAATCCTAATATCAGTTGTCCATGTTTTTCGAAATTGCTCCAGACACATACTTACTACTGCTCACTTCCCCAGTCCTCAATCTCTGCAGCTCTGTCTCTGGCGACTTTGTTGGCGAAGAGAAGCTAAACTACAATCCTGCAAGTCGGTATGTTCCCTCCTAATCCCCCTCCCTCCTCTATCGGCAGGCCCGTTCACAAGTGTTACTCGTGTCTCGAAAATTTCTAAAATCTCATTTATTTATTGAATTAGCTCATTTGTGAACTTCCTCCGGAAAAGCTTTACTAATCGATACTGAAACTTTAATTACTGAATGTGTAAATACGAGTGTAAAATTCTGAACTAAAAATCACTGAGATATTATTATTACACCACCCGGCTCATTCAAAAGCAAATAATTTAAAATCTGAGACAATCACTCGGTCTCTACCCCGCAGCAAATATTCATTCTGCCATATCATCTGCTTCTTACAAATGTATCAACCTGGAACTGCTGCAGAGTAGAGCGGCTCAGCTCGTCATGAATGCCGTACGTACATTTTCACGGCTGGATTGGTAAAAAGTTGGTCGCAAGCGTTTAGGAATGAAAGTTTGCATTCGCAAGCGAGCGTGAAAATGCACATTACTAACTAAAGGTGGCCAACTTCCGGCAGCAACTTCCAAACTGTGTAATTGCCGTCGCTTTTTCAGAAATAGAAATAGAACTTCCAGGCATAGTGAACTATTTGCATGCAGAGACAAATATTTCTCAGTACTGTGACGGTGCTGGAACACCGTACATTCACCATTAACATCAGCGCAGAAAATTGTACGTCCTAACGCGGGGATAGATCGAAGAGGGAGCTGAGACTTACATTGTTGGTGACCCGTTAGACGTAAGTCGTCATGGACGTTGGTACCGACGCGGCTGCGAAACTTGGCAGGCGAGTGCAGACTGTCGGCGTGGAGGCTTAAAGCTGCCCNTGGACGTTGGTACCGACGCGGCTGCGAAACTTGGCAGGCGAGTGCAGACTGTCGGCGTGGAGGCTTAAAGCTGCCCCCACCCCTCACCCTGCCGATGGCCCCCTCCTTCCAACGTGTATGGATGGTGTCTAGCAACCGTCCATCGTTACCTTTGACGTCATCAAGATTTGAATGTTACTGGACTTGAACCAACAAAACTTTCTGGGGGATGTTCCTCAATACCCTGGTCAACATATTTCCTGGACTATAAAAGGGTTTTTTTTTTCATCTTGGGAAATAGAATGGATATGGAACTCATGATGAGAACATTATAACTTGGCAGAAGGCATATCCTGCCATGTTTCACGAGAGCATTGNAATGGATATGGAACTCATGATGAGAACATTATAACTTGGCAGAAGGCATATCCTGCCATGTTTCACGAGAGCATTGTATAGGGTATGTATAGAGAAAATTTCAAGATAAGTTTTTTTTATATTCTGTAATTTTGCAATGTTACAATGTTTGGGCTAAGTATGTAATACTACGGGAGCCCATTATTAAATGTAACTTCATGCAATTTTCATAAGGAATATTATAATTGTAACGTATTTAAAAGCCTGTTTGACTGTTTGTATTTTTACAATGCTTGTATTTTTGATATGGGCAATTTATGAGAAAAAAGAAAAAAACCTACTAAGCCCAGAGATAAAGGAAAAGAAAACTAACAGTTTTTTGAATAATTTCTCACAATTTTGGGGGTTAAATATCCTGTATTCCAATTCATATCAGTGGATGGTTGAATGGTCGCAATATATCATGACTGCGTTATTTGTTTGTGCTCTGCTATTTAAACTCTGCTGCTTGACGGTTTTTGGTAAGACTCATTTGAGTGGAATGGAAGGAAGGGGAGTTGAAGGTCACTGTCATGGAATGGTAGGGTTTCCTGACGGTGAAATTAAAATGAAATGCTGTGACGTTTGTGGCTAGTTAAATTACCTGCAGTTTGGAAAAATGGTAATGGCTTATAAATTATTATAAAAGTTTACATAAAATTGCTAAATTATCCAAAAAGAGAGGGAGGTTGCAAACGCTCGTTTTCTGTTTTCCCGAGGCAGTTAGCTCAAACTAGTGGCTGATGGGAGATTGAGCGGAGGCAAGAGTCGAGGTTTCACGTCAACATTACAGCAGTCAGTTTGGTCTTTATGGTTTTTCATGATCACAAAGACCTTAGTTAGGTAAATGAGGGAAGATGTGATCGTTATGACCTCTCTTGAGTTTCACTCTCAGTTCAATGTACTTAAAAACTAAATAAAAAATCGAACAAGTCAAACAAGAATTTCAGTACAAATAACTCTGAGTGGAGCAGCATATACTCTGTAATTAAAGGCTGTTCGCGTTAAAGTGAGTGCATGTGAAATTAACTACTGAAAAAAAAAAACCACTGCCCATAACTTCACATACACAACAGTAAACACTGGTAAGCAGGTTCCCAGTTAAGTTGGCAGCGAATTACCAAATGAAAATTGTTCTAAGACCCAACATATTGAGACTGTAATATGTACATCTACGGCTACTGAACTCTTAAGGTTTTTTCGTTTGATACACACAAAAGCACAAATTTGCATAGTATTAACACATTTACTTTCCCAAAAATTTCTTGGCTTCCTCTTAGATGATGCACGAGTAAAGGAGTAGGTCCATGGAACTGTAAATGTTATATACAGCAGAATGATACAAAATGAGATGGAAAGCAGATCCTAAGCGGTGCTTTCAGAAGTGCTCAATCAACCGTGAACAGCCTACAACTTCATTTTGCGACTCGCAACAACTTACCAAAGAATCCAAACGATGCGTGTGTTACGACATACAAGCACTGACCGTTGACACCACCGCGTATGGCCACAAGAAGTGACAGCACCTGCCCCAGCAAGATGCTTCGCCATACCGGCCTGCGCACACATTTCATCATGGGCACTCAATGGTTTATCTTCTGAGCATGTGTTAACAAACATTCATGAAAACAATACATTTATTACAATCTTTCATTAAAGTTAATTCAACTGCAGTGCGAAACAGAGAATATGTTAAAAAATTAATTGGTGATTTTTTAAACACTTACAAAAAAATTTTCATACAAAAGAATTAATGTCATT
>NQII01005940.1:0-25164 GCA_002778355.1 Clitarchus hookeri
CACCACAAACAGTAAATGACTGACATATACGCAAGTACATCACGAGCATGATGTCATAATGAGTCACAATACATTTAAAAAATATCCATCAGAGCCACAGTCCATAATAGTGTTATCAGTTTTGCTATCATGCCAAGAAGTTTAGTAATAGCTAGAATGCATGTCCAACATAAGAAATACCAACCTAAAAAATGACTACACTCTACCAAGTGCGATACACATTAGGTGACTTTTAAATACTGTGTTCCTTTGCTTGCCACAAAACAACATACATTTTAAACCAATAGTCTCGCAAGAGAGATATCGCTGGTACGCACTGACGCAAACATATATAAAAAAGAATTATTAAACCAAATAGTTATGGGCATTTAACAACCAGAGTATAGTGCGAGAGCATCGAGAACTTTACGTCACGTCAATAGAAAAAAAATAAGTTTTCGAAGGCGAGAATCACAGGTGCGGTAAGGAGGTCAACACTGCTTCATACTAATGAAAACTGATATAAAAATAAAATGTAAAAGAAAATAGTTACAATGACTTATCAACCATTTCAATCACATATTACACAAGCATCAGGTGCTGTACGCTGCTTAAGACGATACTAGACATGACCAGGCCATCCTGACCAGTACAACAGAATAGCAAACGTCTTATGTACAAACCGAGTGAAGCGAAAAAGCCAAATTCAGTGTAAAGCCAAGACTCGGAACACTAGCTGCAGAACCTGTTCGACCCGACCGGCGTTGTGCGATCATCTAACATCTTGGGAATTTGTAAGGCTGCCCTAGGTGGTCGGCCAGAAGCGTGAGTACCGTGCAGGTCTCGGAAAGTCGAAGGGATGGTACATATCATTTTCCGAGAGATGCGTCAGGTTCCAGTGTGGCAGAACAGCTGGGTCATAGATGCAAGTCCGTTTACGAGAGGAATTCAGTTACACAGTACAAGGTAACAATTTTTTTCGTTTGAAATATTATATACATGTACTTATTTCAATACATACAATTTGTGGTGCTAGAACTGTAAGAACATTATTAAACGAACATATTTTTATTAATTAGAAGTATCATTAAATGTACGAACTTTGTAATGACGAGTAAGGAGACATCGCAGCACACATACTTTTAAATTATGTATGAACTATGCTTTTAGAAGACCTAACAAATAACAAGAATAGGTTTACCTTAACTAAAAATAACTGGTGCTGCTGTTTCATTCACAGAAGACATGGAGGCCACGAGTGCATCGTGCAGCCATCGTAACCAACTCAACTGATGCACAGAAACAATGACCGTCCTGCCTTTCCATGTATGGTATATATTACCGACCAAGAAAGCAACACTACACTTACAAGTACTGTAATTACGTCACCCTTGACAAAACATAATTACTTTTTACACATGTATTAAAATTTAATAGGATATAACTCATGTACCCTGACGGTGCTGGAGACAGTGCGACATCCTCGAAAATAAGGTATCGCAAGTTTAATCCCATAGAGTGTAAAATCATTTCTCAGGTAAATATACAAAATGATACACGATTAAAATACTTCAGTGTCTTATATCTACATTTTANCGCAAGTTTTTTTGCACTTTCACCACGATCTACAGCACGGTTTATAATCGATACTTTTTTCTCTAGAGAAAGCACTACACGTTTACGTTTAGCACTCATTGTTGACCGCTCGGAAGGACTATGTAAAGCGACGGCCAGAACCAAACTGAGAAGTGTGAAATGAACAATTGAGCCGTTTGAAAAGGAAGAGAAGAGGGGACAATTTCTTAGACTAAAGTATGGCCGCTTACTAGCTAAATTCCTAGAAAATTTTAATAAATGTTCGGCTGCATTTTTTTCTCGGTAGTACCGGGTCTCTGTCTGAAGTTTCTAGGAACTTATATACATCAAACTTCCNTTTTTCTCGGTAGTACCGGGTCTCTGTCTGAAGTTTCTAGGAACTTATATACATCAAACTTCCTGCTTACTCGCCAATGCCTTTCCTTTGTGCCTGCACGTTTTTTAGAATCAAACCCCTTACAAAAACAAAAAAAAAATTCTCCCGGAATAGTGAGCACGGTTAATCGCGAACACGGATAATCGAGACACGGTTAATTGAGGTTCTACTGTATATTTTTTCGACTAACATGACGTACAGCTCTCGTTGCTCTCGCAGTATAATCTGGTTGTTAAATGCTTATAACCATTTGTTTTAATAATTGTTCTTTATATCTATTTGCATCAGTGTGTTGCAGTGACGTCTTTCTTGCACAACTAATGGTTTAAAATGTATGTTGTTTTGTGGCAAGCAAAGGAAAACAGTCTATACAAGTCGCCTAATGTGTATCGCACTTGTCGCATTGTAGTCATTTTTGAGGTTGGTCATTGTTATCATTTGTTCTTTCTCATGTTGGCATGCATTCTAGTTTTTACTAAATTTCTTGGCACGATAGCAACACTTATATATCACGATTCGGTTCTGTGGCTTCAACGGGTATTTATTTATATATTGTGACTCGTTGTGGCATCATGCTCGTGAAGTACTTGCGTATATGCCAGTCCTTTATTGTTTGTTATGGGACTGATTTTCCATGTACAGGTTGTCTCCATATCTTTTACACCCGGTATCCCCGGCACTCGCGTTAGGCTGACGGTGTTTATTTATATTAATGTGTACATGTTTTAATGTAACGTGAGACTACGCATGCCTTGTTATCAGTGCAATTGTATACACCTTTATTTTTAAATATATGACTGGTTGTTAAGGGTTACCCATTCTAGCGATGACTGAGGCCGCCGTCCCTTGTGTTGGACTGACGATGTTCGTTTATATTACTATATAAGTATTTTACCATTGCCCGCAACTATGTACGTCAAGTATGCGGCGCATTTATATATATCTTGCATTTTAGCATACATTTTTTTCTTGTATGTTACCAATGCTAATATTTTATGTGTATATTTTCTCTTCTATATATATAAGAAATAATAGGGAGAGGAAGAGGGAATGAAGAAGAAGACTCTAGATAAAGATCAGGCGTCCCGACGAATACGGGTATTATAGGAAGTAGTTGTTGAGGAGGATGAAGTGAAGAATTAGACGAGAAAAAGGAACACAGGAGGAAGGAAATAGAAATATACAAATAATGGAAAAAATAAGAATATGGAGAAGGATAGAAGAAGAAGTTGTTAAGGAAGAGGATGAAGAGAAGAAGAAGAATAAGAGAAAATAAGAATAAGAAGTAAGTAGGTCAAAATCATAAAAGGATATGAAGAATGACAAAAGAAGAGAGGATAATAAAAAGAAGATGAAGAATCTATAAGAAAGAAAAAGATGAAGAAGGAGAACAGGAACGTGTGGAATTAAGGAAAAGGAAAAGGGAAGGAATAAGAAGAAAAACTTTAAAACTGTAAAATTTAAAGAAAAGATCTAAATGAAGAATAAGAAGAAGTAAAGATGGTCAATAGATTGACTGATTAAAAGAAGGAGATAAGAAGATATAATAATTAAAGAAGAAGAATTTAAAGGAAAAAGAAGATGAAGAAGAAGAACAAGAAGGTGAGGAAACAAGAAAAGAATAAAAGAAGTGTAAGAGGAAATGAAAAATAAGAAGACTCTAGATAAAGATTAGGGGTCCCGACGACTACGGGTATTATCAAAGAGGGGGGACTTTCGATAGATTTATAGAGAATTGATATATAGGAATTTATAAACAATTTATTTAAATCATTTATAATTTGGATTTTAATTTCAATTAATTTATTTAATTTAAATAAATTATAAATAAATTTGTTTCATCCCTCGCTCTAAAAAAAAAAAAAATATACCCAAGCCCAATAAGATTCCTTGACAGTGGAAGTAGCAAGAATGATTATAATGAATAGAAGATTAATAATCAAACCTTGGATGGCCTTTGGCTAAGAGAGGTGAGGTGGAAATTAATTAATTATTATATTATATATATACAGCCTGGATGTCGGCGTGCGAAGGGAGACTAGCTGTTGGTAGACGCATGCAGCAGCAGACGACAAGGGCGGCGGTGGGCGATTATCGAGTGCGTTCAGGCCGATGCGTATGTGTGACCCTACACTCCTACATGCAATGGTAACTTTGCAATGCACCTGCATGTATACCTTTATTTTCTTTATATGCGTGGACGGTTGCTACATGATCCCGAACTTCACATACTTGGAAATGCTGACCAACTATGCTTATAACAAGGATAATGGCCTACTTCTCCTTAGCTCCTTGATTTTTATCGAAGTTGATATATGTGATATGAATTTGGTGGTCATTTCTTCGGTGTTTGGGAAATATCGGGAAACTATGCGTATAGTACGGCTTCCTACCAAGCTGTTTGTCATCGCAAGTGATGGCTATGATATGAATTTGGTGACTATAACATCTGTAGCTGCGAAATAGCGGCCAACTATGCTTATATGAAGGCCTAAGGTGTACTTGGCCCTGCGGTCCTTTTCGTCATCGGAAGTGATGCCTATGTTATTTATTTGGTTACTATAGCCTCAGTGGGTGGGAAATGGTAGCCAACTATGTTTACCCGAGGGCTTAGGGTGTACTTGTCACTACTATTATGTTCGTTGTCGGCGGTGATGTCTATGTTATGAAATTGACGACTATAGCTTCGGTGGACGGGAAATGTAGGTTGACTTTGCTTATAGATGCCTTAAAGTTCACTTGACCCTACCATCCTGTTCTTCATCAGAGGTGATGTTTATGATATGAATTTGGTGCCTATAGCTGCGGGGGGTGGGAAATAAGTGGGATTAGGGCATGCTAAACCTCGCGGCCCTGTTCATCGTCGGGGGTGATATATACGTTATGAATATAGTGATTGTATCTTAAACAATTCGCAAATAACAGCCAACTATGCTTATAAGAGGGCTTAAGGCCTACTTGACCCTGCGGTTATTTACGTTTATGGGAGCGATGCCTATGTTATGAATTTGGTGACTCTATCTTATAGTTCGGAAATTACAGCCAACTATGCTTATAAGAGAGCCTAGGGCATACTTGACATTGCTGTCCTTTTTGTCGTCCGGGGTGATGCCTATGTTATGAATTTGGTCAATATATATTAAACCGTTCGGGAGTTAAAGCCAACTATGCTTGCAAGTGAGCCTAGGCCATACTTGACCCTGCAGCCCTTTGCGTCACAGAAATAA
This sequence comes from Clitarchus hookeri, assembly GCA_002778355.1. Taxonomy (NCBI): domain Eukaryota; kingdom Metazoa; phylum Arthropoda; class Insecta; order Phasmatodea; family Phasmatidae; genus Clitarchus; species Clitarchus hookeri. The sequence continues at coordinate 5,179 of NQII01005940.1, forward strand.
CATGAGAATACCAAGGTGCCATAAGACGACAGTGATGAGGGAACATCCAAGATGGTTGTCTTGGGGGGTGGGGGGGTAGAGAGAGGAAAGGGTGAATGTAAAGGAGACCAGAAGGAATATCAGACAACCCTCCAAGTGATAGAACGGAGAAGAAAGAGATACAAGAGGGAATGAGGGAGCATGAGAATAAAAAAACAAGAGAGTTCAGTGGGAATATGAGAAAACTCCATGGGATAGATCAGGTGCGAGAAAACTGGCATGGAGGAGAGAGACTGGAAGGAATGAGAGAAGTTGCATGACAGGGAAATGAACTGGAACATACTTCAGACAAGATAGATGGTGCTGACATGGAATGACTGAGCGTGAATGTTAGGGTCACTCCTTTACTCCTCATCTCCAAAATGGAGTCACTTAACCACATTGTGAGGTCATCGGCGGAAGTTGTGCAAATCTCACCCGCATTGGGCAAAACACATTTTTTTGTGGGAAATTTTGAGCATTTTCAAGGAAAAATAAGAGAAATTCCGATGGGTAAAAAGTGAAAAAAGGGCCGAGTGTTATAATTCATGTTGGCCGCCAGCTCGTTCCCGTGTCCCTGCTAGGGCTCTAGTGGACGAGGTATTGTTAATTTCTAACTTCTCACGTAAAATCCACGCCTGAAGACAGAATTGCTTCTGACTGCGCGCAAGATCGCACAAGAAGTTCTGAGTGAGGTGACGGAGGAGTAAATGCACTGGTCTCGTGTTATGGCGAATCTTGGTCGATTTCCGTCTCGGCCTTCCTGATTTCTATTTTCTATGGTTTCACGAAATCACTCCAGACCAATGCCGGAATAGTACCTTACTGCAGCCCATGGCCTATTCTTTCACTTCTTCTGACTGGTCGGGCAAATAGTTCCGTCTATAATGACCCCGCTGTCACGTTAAGACATTACAAAATCGTAAAGTTACCGATATAACTAAGCCTACTTTCATCCACGTAATTTCATAAGTCACTCATTACATAGGCAGTAGGAGCACAGTATGTTCGTCAAACAAAGCGTAGGCAGAAGATATTTTCAATGAAATTTGGCAGTAATATATCAAGTAGTTACTGAGATATGACGCAAATCTTCGACAATTAGGTTCTGGTGGAATTCATTTCTCTACAAAATTGTGGACAACTGAAACTATTACTTAATGAATTCCGAGTACAGTACGTATTTCAGCACACCGATCCTAACTAATACTATAAATGCGAAAGTGTGTTTGTTTGCTTGTTTGTTTGTCCTTTCACGTCGCAACGGATCAATGGATCAACGTGATTTTTTGTACAGAGATAGTTGGAGGGCGGTGAAGTGACAAAGGCTACTTTTTATTCCGAGAAAATATCTTATTCTCTCAGGAAAAAAAAAAAAGTAAAATTTGCGCTCGGGGTACAATGTTGCGTCAATGTAAGTTGTTAGTGTGGGACGACGTCGCAACGGAGCAACGGATCGACGTGATTTTTTGTACAGAGATAGTTGGAGGGCCGGGAAGTGACATAGGCTACTTTTTATCCCAAAAAAATCTCATTCCCACAGGAAAAAAGTTTTAGTAAAATAGCGCTCGGGGTACGATACTGCGTCAATGTAAGTTGTTAGTGTGGGACGAAAGCACAATGTCACACAAAAAAAGCGATAAAGGCCCTAAACCAAACTCTACAGGATATACGAAACAATATAGACATTATGGGAGGAATGGTTGTATTACTGGCTGGTGACTTCTGCCAAACTATATCGGTGATTCAGAGGTGCACACCTGCAGATGAAATCAAAGCCTGTCTCAAGTCGTCAAGCTTATGGGCAAATGTCAAGTAATTCAGCTTGACGACAAATATGAGAGTGCAACCCTACAATGACGTTGATACAGAACATTATGCTGATACACTATTAAAAATTGGAGATGGGCGATTAGAAACAGATGCCGAGGGCTGCGTGTCCCTAACGAGTGATTTTAGTAATTTGGTGCAGAGTGATACGGAACTGATTGCTGGCGTTTACCCAGATCTACAAAGAAATATAAATGGTGACCAGTGGCTGTATAAAAGAGCGATTCTAGCACCAAAAATAGCATCGCTAGTGCTCTGTTCTGTGTTTATGCTCAGAGTCTGTCTGCTAACAAATACCGTTATTTCTCCCTATAAGAATGTTACTATAACCTCGCGAGCGAAGCCGCGGGTAGAAGCTAGTACAGTATATAAAACTACAGGAATAGCACCACTGTTTGAACATAAAAGACTGCCTTACAGAAAATTTAGGTAACTTTCCGTAACACTATTTGCATGCAAAATGTGATGGATATATGTGATGAAGTTACTGAGATATTTCAGTATGGCACACTAAAGGATTAGTCAGTTAGGGTTTTTTGTGCATACAGAAAGAATGCCAGTATACAAAGCTGAGTTCAAATCAGTTAGACTGTTATATATATATGGGACAAATTGTAACGAGGCAAGTAAATTGTCTGTTTTTAATTACTAAATGCGTGCTGCGTGTATTATTATATACTATTATTCTTAATATGTTGAGATTATCTTAGATAGTTTCTGAAATATAGTATTAAAATATATGTTTATATTTTATTTGCCACTATCCTAGATCTTGGCGCAACAATCTACGCGAAATTATTTTAATGGCAACCGTAGTACTAACAGCATATAGGTTGTGGATTAAATAAGTCTATTAGGTTGGTACATATGGCAAACTAAGGAAATTGGTATAGAGCTTACATTTGGGAAATAAGCTCCTGATAAACAAAGATAATATATGTTTATTGTGTGTTGTCACAGCACTACTGTTATGTCAAATGTGGCGGTAATGGGTTTGAATGGATCCCGAGATGTGATGTAAGGGTTTTATTTTTATTAATGTAACGGTATTATTCATACTGACAGAGTAACTAGTACACGAGTTTCTGAATTTTGTGGACTGCCGATACACCAGGTTTGGTCCAAATCGGCTAAACTGTTCCTGAGAAGAGCTATCGACAGAGGAACCAAAAGTTAATTTTGAAAATAAGCGTCTTAGTATGTAGTCTAAGTGTATCAAGTTTGGAAATAATCGATGAAAGAATTCAAACGTTCTAGCGGCACACACACAAATACACCAAGAAAGTCAAACAGGCAGGAATCANATAATCGATGAAAGAATTCAAACGTTCTAGCGGCACACACACAAATACACCAAGAAAGTCAAACAGGCAGGAATCAGGAGAGAGGAAATGTATTTTTCCACGTAAGGTCTCGCAAATTTCAAGGAACAGACAATTCTATCGGTACTTCCGCTGTGGTCACGTGTCCTTCTGTATTTCAGTCTTTGAAGTATACTCATAGAACTTAGCTAGTAGAATGCATTACCTCTCGTCTTATTATTTTTAATATAACAGAGATTTAATTGCAACTCTTGCTGTGATTACGAGAGAAAATGCTCACCCTGATAGTATACGGTATTATTCACACTTATCGTGCGGGTAATTATTAGGTAAATAAAGTAGACTGTAAGTTTTCTAGCAGTAAAATGTTAATATTTTATTTGAAAATTGAAACACGTCGCAATGATTATATTTACACACTGCGGAAAGATACAAATTGGCTGAAAATAGAAATCAAGCAGGTCTTTTAAAAGTGCTCACTTTGACGTGAATGGTTTTTAAGACAACATGCATTGTCGAGAAATCTCGTTTGCGGATAGATGCGTTTACGTATGTCACATTTTTATTGCAGTTTCGTGGATGTTAAGAGTTGCCAAGACCGCAGACTGTGTTTATACAAAGATAAATTTTTCTTGGTAAGCTACCAAAACAACTACATATTATTGAAAAAAAAGTTGCTAGGATTTATTATGACTATCTCGCAGGTTAGGTAACTTCCCACATTTGACACGAAAAGCGTCTAGCTTCACTAAGCTAAGTGGCGCGTCAAATGAAACAGCATTTCTTAGCAGTCGTGCATCATGCAGCCGATTTCATGGTTGCAACGTTTTCTGAAAAGTCCGGTGATGTACTTTGTTTTTATGATATCCAAGTGTATTCGGTCTGTGTTTTTTAATTTAATAAGCTTTTAAATTTAGACCTGCACATCGGATACTAGGACGGAAAAGGCGATGTAACGTTTTCAGGGTTGTCCACTCCGACACTATACGTATAACTATAACACGACTGGGACTGAAATGAATCTGGTCTCGTTCGGTCGGACATAAGACTACGATGCGAGCGTGACCTTGAGTTGGCTCCGCGCTTGCGGGAGGCGTGGGTACTGGCCCGCTGTGACCGGCGGTCATTTTGGGCGAGGGCGAAAACTTCTAGCAGTACATCTCGACAATCCGTTATGCTAGAGCGCTGATTTTGGTGCCAGGCAAAAGATTTTGTCTTTATCTGTCCAGTTAAGCCGTGACAATTGTACTTTGTAAGAGAATTGTTGGTGACATCAGAAATAAATTATTAGTGAATTAAAAATTTCTGCTGTCGAGCCACACTCACCGAAAAACCCAGAGGAAAGACAAGCCGCAACGCATCTCCGCAGAAACAGCGTCTTTCAGCCATCGATCAGTACCGCTGTGTCTGTGGAAGGACTGGGTGAGACGGCTTCGGGAACCTTGGAAAGTCGACGTGAAGCGCTCCGGGATTACAATGACTTCACGTTTCACGTAAAAGGTTTGAGTAACACGTTCACGTAAGCCAGCTACACGTTGACTAATGTGTTTCAATGACACTTATTACGATAGTTTCACATAACGTTAAAGTGATGGAAAAGCTTGTCAATATCAAACTTTTGCGTGATACGTGACTATGCACCGCGTGATCTCGCTGGCCGATCACAATACGGACGATGTTGTGCTAACTTTTCTTTCATGGNATACGTGACTATGCACCGCGTGATCTCGCTGGCCGATCACAATACGGACGATGTTGTGCTAACTTTTCTTTCATGCCTTTGTTTTCATACTCGCGATGTCGTCTGCTAACGTTTTTAGTTCATTTGCCATAAATTTCTCCGAGTAATGAGGGCAAATATAAGTTAGGCTAGGATTATTTCATATTTTTTAACTCGTAAATTTTTAGGACGTTTTACATTGCCACAGTTCAATAATAATGTTTCTCAGAGGTGTAAAAGTGNATACGTGACTATGCACCGCGTGATCTCGCTGGCCGATCACAATACGGACGATGTTGTGCTAACTTTTCTTTCATGGCTTTGTTTTCATACTCGCGATGTCGTCTGCTAACGTTTTTAGTTCATTTGCCATAAATTTCTCCGAGGAATGAGGGCAAATATAAGTTAGGCTAGTATTATTTCATATTTTTAACTCGTAAATTTTTAGGACGTTTTACATTGCCACAGTTCAATAATAATGTTTCTCAGAGGTGTAAAAGTGCTTGCATGAAATGCAGAATGTTTACCATTGAAGTTGCAATTTTTTGAAGGCCTATGTTATTTAAAAAAATTTAATTTTCTCAGCAGGTCAAAGTTTATATTACACGCGGTTTATTCCACGTTCACGAAAAACGAGTCAACTTCCCCCCCGAGACACTTCGTTCTTGAGGTTATGGTGATTTCTTAGCTGTTTTCAATTTTGTGTAAATCACGAACGCCATACTTTCGCAACCTGTTCTTACCGCGTCAGTACAATCTGAATAGCACGCGCGCGTGTGTGTGTGCGCGCGCGCGTGTGTGTGTGTGTGTGTGCGTGCGTGCGTGCGTGGGCACCACTCAGCTCCATAACGGCTGAACGTATTATGATGAAATTTGGTTTTTAAGTACTTAATTTCCTGAAATAGGACATAGGATACATTTTATCCCGGAAAATTGTACGGTTCCTGTTAAATAACAACAAAACGTAATTCTGCAACGGCTTGTAACGTGACCGAACTCAGTTCCATAAAGGCGGAACGGATTTTGATTAAACTTGGTATGTAGGTACTTTAGGTTATGGAATAGGACATATGATACTTTTAATCGCGGTAAATTGTACGGGTCCTGTGGAATAACAGCAAAACGTAATTCTGCAACGGCTTGTAACGTGACCGAACTCAGTTCCATAAAGGCGGAACAGATTTTGATTAAACTTGGTATGTAGGTACTTTAGGTTATGGAATAGGACATATGATACTTTTAATCCCGGTAAATTGTACGGATCCTGTGGAATAACAGCAAAACATAATTCTTGAACGGCTGGGAACGTAACCGAGATATATTTTTTCTCTGGTGTCAGGGTTAATCAGGCTGCCCAAGGACCTCTGAAATGATTTAACGACTGCTATCAATCGATGACAACCGGGACCGAATATTTAACGTGCCCTCCGAAATCCGGAAGCGCTCAGATGTTATACCACTAAACGGTCGCCCATCCAAATGTGTGCCGCTGAGAACGTGGCTTAACGTTGGTGATCGATTATGATTCCTCAGCCAAGCACAAAAAGTAGTACCTAGGTACACATATTTCTAAAATTACAACTTGATGAAACTCACGTTTTTATTTTCATACATCGACGCTGGAAAGCGGAAATGTGGTAACCACGCGATAGTTGCACAGACACACTCCAACAACAAAACCCTACTTCTTGGGTATCGGGTAAAAACTTTTTCCTTCATTTTGGGTTACCATAATCAGTTAAAAACCTAGGCCAACATAATATAGTTTTATAATTCTGTTTACACATAAATGAATGGTCTTTTCCCAATTTATATATTAGTGTATCACTTTAAAACTCAATTCTACCCGGGCGAATCCAGGCCGGTTCGCCTATTTACAATAAAAATTACCTGCTTTTATGTAAAAACTTACTGTAAAATAAAATTTATGTTTATGTTGAAATTAAAACAAAATTAAATATAACAATTTTAGTTCTTTCTGGGTATGGGCCTCATTGTCACTTTGTATAGGTCGATAGCATTCTTGCCGNTTAAATATAACAATTTTAGTTCTTTCTGGGTATGGGCCTCATTGTCACTTTGTATAGGTCGATAGCATTCTTGCCGTCAGTAAATAATCTCTGATGGCTGATGCCCGAAACATGAGTTACCATTGCGCTTTTGTGGGAGATACTAAAAATAAAGGAATAGGAACAGTAGATGTAGCTGGAAATAAAGGGGCCTGGGAGGAAGCCGACTAAACAGCCAACAATAAATGGCAAGTTGCTGTAGTGCCGGGAGCTAAGTGACTCCTCGAACCCCGGACCTCTTGCGTGTACGACTTTAAATAATTAATGTTTTTTAATATATTTTTTATCTTAAAAAAACTTTTAGTTATTTAATTTTTTTTTTAGATTTTAAATTTTTGTAATTCNTTTTTAATATATTTTTTATCTTAAAAAAACTTTTAGTTATTTAATTTTTTTTTTAGATTTTAAATTTTTGTAATTCAAGGTTATTGGGGTTAAGGTCACTGACATCCTACATGGTGGGCATAGTCATAAATGTATTTTCCTTCGATTTTTAGAAATTTTTTTTTTTTGCGCTTTTCTCTATTTTTTGTGATTTGGATGGTGGGTGGAGGAAGGGGTGTAGTGAGAGGGCGATGTTGAATAAACGTGATTTAATGGAAGAGGGTCAGGTGTCTGCTGGAAATAGTGCTGGAAAAACCTCCGAAAAAAAAAATATTAAAATTATTTTTAAAATTTACAATTTTTTAGGGATTTTTTGGGGTTCTGAATGTTAAAGGTCACCGGGGGTCAAGGTCACTACATTCTACTTGGCGAACAATATGGCCACCGTCGGACCGGAATGGCAGAGTATTACAGCTCNTTTTTAATATATTTTTTATCTTAAAAAAACTTTTAGTTATTTAATTTTTTTTTTAGATTTTAAATTTTTGTAATTTAAGGTTATTGGGGTTAAGGTCACTGACATCCTACAAGGTGGGCATAGTCATAAATGTATTTTCCTTCGATTTTTAGAAAAATTTTTTTTGGCGCTTTTCTCAATTTTTTGTGATTTGGATGGTGGGTGGAGGAAGGGGTGTAGTGAGAGGGCGATGTTGAATAAACGTGATTTATTGGAAGAGGGTCAGGTGTCTGCTGGAAATAGTGCTGGAAAAACCTCCGAAAAAAAAAAATATTAAAATTATTTTTAAAATTTACCATTTTTTAGGGATTTTTTGGGGTTCTGAATGTTAAAGGTCACCAGGGGTCAAGGTCACTACATTCTACTTGGCGAACAATATGGCCACCGTCGGACCGGAATGGCAGAGTATTACAGCTCNGGGGTCAAGGTCACTACATTCTACTTGGCGAACAATATGGCCACCGTCGGACCGGAATGGCAGAGTATTACAGCTCCGGCGCTCCGACGCCAGACACCATCTGTGCTCCATTTAAAATACATTGTGCCAAAGTCGCTGTAATCATTCTACTTTGGTTAATTTTTTCAGCTGTTAAATGAACGAATCGGCTCTCAAGAACTCGCTGTTACGAGCCGCCTAAATCTATTCACTCACTCAAGTGAACGGTACTGTTGAACAAACGATATTATTTTTATGTTTACTACAAATCACACACTACAGAATAAATGTATGAGACGACTGATCTCGGGGAATGTTCTGAGAACTCTGGTCTTAACACCAGAGGTCGGGTGATCCACGTGAATGTGTCTACACGTGCCGTTCGAACAAGCCAGACGACTTTGCTTTGATCACGACCGACACTCGCTGAGAACGAGAAACACGAGTCACTCGACTTCCTTGCACGCAAGTAAACTACAAAGCCATGCAACTGTGTCACGGAATCAAATCACAGCAAATGCAGAACCGGCTCCTGCGAAGCGTGAATTACTTTACTCAAGCCCGGTCACTGAAAGAAAGGTTTTGTTAAATAAAAAAACTTTATTTGGCGCAACCAAATTAACTGTCTGCATAGGGTAAATTTAATATTTTGTTGCCGAAACCAAATTATTTTATTGTTTGTATTTGGTTACCGCAAAATTTTAATATTTGGTTGGTGCAACTAAAAACTCATATGATCTACGCNATTTTATTGTTTGTATTTGGTTACCGCAAAATTTTAATATTTGGTTGGTGCAACTAAAAACTCATATGATCTACGTACGTTAACAGTTTCGGTTATAATTAAAAAAAGTGACAAGAAGATCGAGTTTTGGACATAATATTGCTAACGAACACTACGCCTTGGCAACCTCGGCTAGAGTAACTAATGACGACGTGGCTATGTTTTTAAATGCGTAGTTTTCTAATAATATAAATTTACGTGAATATTTTTACGANATTTTATTGTTTGTATTTGGTTACCGCAAAATTTTAATATTTGGTTGGTGCAACTAAAAACTCATATGATCTACGCACGTTAACAGTTTCGGTTATAATTAAAAAAAGTGACAAGAAGATCGAGTTTTGGACATAATATTGCTAACGAACACTACGCCTTGGCAACCTCGGCTAGACTAACTAATGACGACGTGGCTATGTTTTTAAATGCGTAGTTTTCTAATAATATAAATTTACGTGAATATTTTTACGATTCACAGATTTTTTTTTTTTTCTTGTTTAACGTATTCAATGAGATTGTTTTTACCGTTATTCAGCATCAATAAGTCCATTTACACTGTTATAAGTGCCAGTATTGGAGTAAGCTGATTTTGTTGCTGCTACCAATTTTGTAATAAAAAACATATCAGACTAATCTAGCGATCCAAAGGCTTGTTCATCTCAAACAAANTTTTTTTTTTCTTGTTTAACGTATTCAATGAGATTGTTTTTACCGTTATTCAGCATCAATAAGTGCATTTACACTGTTATAAGTGCCAGTATTGGAGTAAGCTGATTTTGTTGCTGCTACCAATTTTGTAATAAAAAACATATCAGACTAATCTAGCGATCCAAAGGCTTGTTCATCTCAAACAAAATATTTATTTCACTCTACCTACGGTATTTATTTGACTACCTACCTACGTGAACAACCAAATATGTGTTCGGGCAAACAAATAATTTATAAATTATTTATTTCGTTGAAAGAAACGGATGCAGAGCAGTAAGTCGAGTGGAAAAATATTGTTCAGTGTAAACAAAAATACACTTTATTTGGTATCTGCCATTAAAGGACGTCAATTACGACAAACTTTTAATCTCGGAACTCTAATGCAAAACTATAATGGCCCATACACGCCATCACAATTTACCTCTAAGTTTTCATGTGGAACCAAGAAAATTAATTTTGGACTACGACCGTTATTCAAAACAGAAATATATANCAGTAAGTCGAGTGGAAAAATATTGTTCAGTGTAAACAAAAATACACTTTATTTGGTATCTGCCATTAAAGGACGTCAATTACGACAAACTTTTAATCTCGGAACTCTAATGCAAAACTATAATGGCCCATACACGCCATCACAATTTACCTCTAAGTTTTCATGTGGAACCAAGAAAATTAATTTTGGACTACGACCGTTATTCAAAACAGAAATATATACGGCCAAATGCTCAAGCTCTTACAAAACAAAGTTATGGAATTACTGAAAACAGAAATGTATATATTTTCCTTTTTATAGAAGTTTAGACTACGGCGGTCTTCAGCTATATTTTTTATAGTAACTACAGTAAAAGAGAAAAAAAATGTCTTTATCGAATTAATATTGGCAACGCAATGACTGTGCTGCGAATGTGTAGTGAAGCACCTGCGATGAAAAATAGAACGGTTTATCGTCACTACTGCCTTAGTTGCTTTCCATTCCGCAGAGGAAGTACAATGTTGTGAATATTTATAAAAGCGCGGCTTTGATGTAAAGTCAAATGTAAAAAAATGGCACCTCATTGTCTGAATGCGAGAAATGTACAGTTCTAATGGCAATCCATGAGCCATTAATGAAAACATGAGCAAAAGGCGAAAACCAATATACCTCATATTTAGTCTATGATACACCCGGTCAGATCGGACCGACGCCCAAACCACGGCATTGCCGAAATTTTAGCACCGAATCGGTTACAAGTTGTTATGAAGTGATCAGGCCTTAACTTGACGGCCTACCTGATCACACCGTTTAAACATTGAACAAGGGCACGAGCGTGTTTGCAATAACACCTTGCGAAAGACCGTTGCAGAAATCCCCTCTACTGGCCAGTAAACGGGGCCGAAAATATAAACAACGCGCCCGATATAGACCAGCGTAACACCGGGATCGGCGTCTTTTGTCGTCGAACCACTGGAAAGATAAGACCACTGAAGATGGGTGTGTCCAGTCCTCGTTAACCGCCNTCGGCGTCTTTTGTCGTCGAACCACTGGAAAGATAAGACCACTGAAGATGGGTGTGTCCAGTCCTCGTTAACCGCCTCCTAGAAACGGTCTCTGGCAACATGAGCAAGGTGGGGACATTCCAATTAGATTTTAATAGTAATGGCGTTAGGTAATAATACTTAATGCAATTAATTTGCATCTTAGTGTTCCCTTTTAAGCTCCCCCGATTAATAGTCACGTAAATAATGATTGCATAATCCTCATGTTCAATAAACCCCATCTTACACTGTTGTGCTCTACCTAACCATGACTCATTATTTAGCTACGCTCAACCCCTTTCAGGTATTAATAAGCCTAAAAGTAAATTTATAAAAAAGTGCTTCGCATATCACTAATACAAAAAGCCCACCGTCATTGTCCCGTATATGCATTACGGCGACATATAAAACCACATCAATACCACCATCACCCTAAGAATACGAGGCTCTGACAAAAAAATTTCATTTANTACGGCGACATATAAAACCACATCAATACCACCATCACCCTAAGAATACGAGGCTCTGACAAAAAAATTTCATTTAGTTTTAAAATTATTTTTACTTTATATCACTGATGAGAGGTTTCTATTCATTACTATTTATCTTAAATTACTGTTGGTGGTAGCTATAAAGATTTTATTATAAATGTGTTATGTATTTCTTGTATTAATATGTACAAAAGTATTATTAACTCACATGCAATATAACATATTTTTAATAACATATTTTTGAACAGAAAATTATGAATTTTAATTAGCAATAACGACTGGCTATTCGTGTCATTACTGCATTAACACAGTTAAACGTTGTAAATGGCAGATTGTCGTTTAGTAAATTTTCTAAATTTCTGTTAAGGCCGGACAATAAAAGATATAATGTTTTGTGGTTTTCCCAAACAACTGCAGGAACTCCGCAGTTTACCCTGCCGTTGTTACATGCACACGTCAGTAAATCTCCATACTGTGGTTCCAGTTTCCAGATGAACACTGTAGATAAATTTATAATAGCAGCCGACCGCCACACCTGGTCGCCTCGTGGAGGGAAGCGAGTGGGGCGCTAGTGTCGTGCAGAGTGTGTTGGGAAGGTTGGCAGAAGTTGGAAGAGGTGTGGTGGGGGCGATGTACAGCGCGCCGCATGAATTCACGCATCATTTGAGAGTGTGCTCTGCAAAGTAACATTAGCAAGTCCTTTTCTAGAGCTCATTAAATCCATTCCTGATGCGACGATTTTTTTTAACGCAGATGATGTCCAATGGCATGCATTATTCATACTATCGGTAAAATGTGTAACCGGACTGGACGTCGAACACAGGGCGTCTTNGATGTCCAATGGCATGCATTATTCATACTATCGGTAAAATGTGTAACCGGACTGGACGTCGAACACAGGGCGTCTCTTTAGTATAACAGACAGCTGAACGAATCCACGTGGCTAGACTGACTAAAATGCAATAATCCAAAACATAATAAGTGTATATTAATATATTTGCTGAAATAAGTACTTTTTAAAATGCCGCAGACCAGTGTTCACAAATCATTGAATACTCCGATAGTTAAGACATGGCATCAAAAATTATAATATTATTTTCTTCAAGGTGCTTACATTATCTGTACATTACATCTACTACAGTAATTCATTAAAATGTCCAGTTCACTGTTTCCATTTTTGTAAATTCTTTTCAACAAGTATNGATGTCCAATGGCATGCATTATTCATACTATCGGTAAAATGTGTAACCGGACTGGACGTCGAACACAGGGCGTCTTTTTAGTATAACAGACAGCTGAACGAATCCACGTGGCTAGACTGACTAAAATGCAATAATCCAAAACATAATAAGTGCATATTAATATATTTGCTGAAATAAGTACTTTTTAAAATGCCGCAGACCAGTGTTCACAAATCATTGAATACTCCGATAGTTAAGACATGGCATCAAAAATTATAATATTATTTTCTTCAAGGTGCTTACATTATCTGTATATTACATCTACTACAGTAATTCATTAAAATGTCCAGTTCACTGTTTCCATTTTTGTAAATTCTTTTCAACAAGTATNATTACATCTACTACAGTAATTCATTAAAATGTCCAGTTCACTGTTTCCATTTTTGTAAATTCTTTTCAACAAGTATTCTAAAATTTTATATACCAAACAATACTATATATCTGAATTACACGAAATACTAGGTTTACAAACAACTATATCACAGTGAATATAATTCAGAAAATCATATTGCTTAAACCTATATTTTCCAGGATATTCGGAAATGATTCAAAATATTGCATTCTTACATACACTGAAGAGCCAAAAAAAGCTGGTATAGGCGTGTGTATGCAAATAACACTCCATACCTTGGTTAGTCTCATTGCGCTACGCCAGCCCAGCGCCCATATAAGACAACAAGCGTCTGGTAAAGTTGCTAGATCGGTTGTTGCTGCTACAATGGCAGGTTATCAAGATTTAAGTGAGTTTGAACATGGTGTTATAGTCGGCGCACGAGAGATGGGNGAGGTATGGAACCAATCAGAGTAACGCGATGCGGTCGGCAGCGCCCATATAAGACAACAAGCGTCTGGTAAAGTTACTAGATCGGTTATTGCTGCTACAATGGCAGGTTATCAAGATTTAAGTGAGTTTGAACATGGTGTTATAGTCGGCGCACGAGAGATGGGACATAGCATCTCCGAGGTAGTGATCAAATTTTGATGTTCGTTTACTATCATTTCACGAGTTTACCGTGAATTATCTGGAATCCTGTAAAACATAAAATCTTCGACATCGCTGCGGCCGGAAAAGATCGTGAACAAACGGGAGAAACGACGACTGACGAAAATCATTAAACGTGACAGGCGTGCAACCCTTTCTCAAATTAGTGCAGATTTCAATGCCTCCTGCATACCTTCAGATATTAGTAGAGTCCATGCCACGTCATCTTGCGGCACTTCTAAGTGCTCGCGGGGGCCCTACACGATATTAGGCAGGTATACCAGTTTTTTTAGGCTCTTCAGTGTATGTAATTGTACTTCTCAATATGATGCGGATTGCATTACACAAAAATGTCCCCTAGATGGTGGTAGCACCAAAATACTTGGTTCTGGTTTCTTTTTGTAACTCTATTACAAAAGCAGTTTGGTGAATTTAATAGTCAGTATACATACGATGGCGCGCAAGTTACTTAGCATTTTAAGTGACTCAGTTATTTCTTGATATTTTTTTAGATTTTCCTTTTAATTTTTTATGTTTGCAAAGTGTTTTACTTCNTAAGTGACTCAGTTATTTCTTGATATTTTTTTAGATTTTCCTTTTAATTTTTTATGTTTGCAAAGTGTTTTACTTCTGCAGTAACACATTTTTGCAGTCTGAAACGTAGATACCTTTAATAACGTATTGGTTCATCAACATTGTCAGCCCATACTTAACCTGTGACGTGTCATAAGTGGACACTATATGATAATCGCTAGTAAAGTGGACAGTGGGTGGGCATTGGTGAAGCTCCCAAATGCTTTCCAAAAGGTTTCGCAGTCAGTGTGGTGGACAACTCTGGGTGCAGTCCCCTCCTGGTGAGTCCATCGCCGTTGTCTCGTAATGTGCAGAAATGTATGAAACGCACCGGCAATTGTGTAAAAATCAGCCGTCGTTGGTCCTTCGCTCTTGGCAGACAACACCAAACCTCATATTGCGAAAATTACAAAACCGATGCTAAGTGACCTCCTGAGGTACAAAGTAAACGCACAGCCTCCATATTTTCCGGACTTTGCACAATCGGAATACTTTATGTTTATACATTTAGAAACTTCCTGAAGGCCAGTATCTACAAAAGAAGCGATAGTGCAGAAAGTGCATTTCGGGAATTTCTTGCCTCACGGGGGCCATGTTTCTTCATGATATTGTTGAGTTAAAAGCCTTGTAAATCGTTGGCAGAGCTGTGTCGCTACAGCCGAATGCCATTTTGAAAGCTTCAGGTTTGTTTTATTAAAATTATAAATTGTTTTGTAACCTACGGAAACGGTAATTTATTTGCGAACAACATTATTATTTTAAAGATATGTTTCTGTTCATACTAAATGGTATGTTATAAATACTTTTCATTGCATTTAATCATTGTTGATCGTAGTTCGTGGGAACAAAGGTGCCTCGTACGACAAAGGCGTAGCAATAGAGAGGCTCAAAGCCTGGTTCACATTTACGCCGATTACGCCGAACAGACAGAGCGGACACATGATCTTTCTTATTGTTCAAATGTAATCATATATCTCTGCGTTTCCGTTTTAGTGTTTTTTTGCAGGATAAGTTTACGACGATTCTGTTTCGTCCATTACATACCGAAATTCCGAGGTGAGGTGAGAGATTTGGACGACTCTTAACAACGAGATTTTGAGAGCCGATGAGGGTAAAATGAGGTGAGAATGGAGCAGCGCCAGAATACAAGGACGGGGGAAACGGGAGATACCCGAGAAAACCTCACAAGACATTCCCAAGGGAACGTGCCACTAGCTCGCGTTATTTTCGCTGACACGCCTATCACTGTTGTGTGGCAGCATTATAAATGAGGTGTTCGGCAATGAAATTAGTTTTATTTTAAAAAACTACTGAGTTTAAATTTTTAAAAATACAATTTTTACGTAAAACTATTTTTTCACCCTTCGTTACAAAAAAATGAATGTGAATATCGTGAATGGAAGGATTCACACTCATTTAGCGTCAATNAATTGTGTAAAAATCAGCCGTCGTTGGTCCTTCGCTCTTGGCAGACAACACCAAACCTCATATTGCGAAAATTACAAAACCGATGCTAAGTGACCTCCTGAGGTACAAAGTAAACGCACAGCCTCCATATTTTCCGGACTTTGCACAATCGGAATACTTTATGTTTATACATTTAGAAACTTCCTGAAGGCCAGTATCTACAAAAGAAGCGATAGTGCAGAAAGTGCATTTCGGGAATTTCTTGCCTCACGGGGGCCATGTTTCTTCATGATATTGTTNAAAGAAGCGATAGTGCAGAAAGTGCATTTCGGGAATTTCTTGCCTCACGGGGGCCATGTTTCTTCATGATATTGTTTAGTTGAAAGCCTTGTAAATCGTTGGCAGAGCTGTGTCGCTACAGCCGAATGCCATTTTGAAAGCTTCAGGTTTGTTTTATTAAAATTATAAATTGTTTTGTAACCTACGGAAACGGTCATTTATTTGCGAACAACATTATTATTTTAAAGATATGTTTCTGTTCATACTAAATGGTATGTTATAAATACTTTTCATTGCATTTAATCATTGTTGATCGTAGTTCGTGGGAACAAAGGTGCCTCGTACGACAAAGGCGTAGCAATAGAGGCTCAAAGCCTGGTTCACATTTACGCCGATTACGCCGAACAGACAGAGCGGACACATGATCTTTCTATTGTTCAAATGTAATCATATATCTCTGCGTTTCCGTTTTAGTGTTTTTTTGCAGGATAAGTTTACGACGATTCTGTTTCGTCCATTAAATACCGAAATTCCGAGGTGAGGTGAGAGATTTGGACGACTCTTAACAACGATATTTTGAGAGCCGATGAGGGTAAAATGAGGTGAGAATGGAGCAGCGCCAGAATACAAGGACGGGGGAAACGGGAGATACCCGAGAAAACCTCACAAGACATTCCCAAGGGAACGTGCCACTAGCTTGCGTTATTTTCGCTGACACGCCTATCACTGTTGTGTGGCAGCATTATAAATGAGGTGTTCGGCAATGAAATGAGTTTTATTTTAAAAAACTACTGAGTTTAAATTTTTAAAAATACAATTTTTACGCAAAACAATTTTTTCACCCTTCGTTACAAAAAAATGAATGTGAATATCGTGAATGGAAGGATTCACACTCATTTAGCGTCAATNATTTTTTCACCCTTCGTTACAAAAAAATGAATGTGAATATCGTGAATGGAAGGATTCACACTCATTTAGCGTCAATGCGTATTCGAATGTCAGGTTTCCTGACACAACAAAAAATCCTTTTTTTTTTGCGTGTTAGCATAGTGTCTGGTAAAAAAAAAGACTTTACACTATAAGAAGTTTTTCTCAAAATTAACATACCAATGTATAAGAATAGTAATAAAGTGCGAATGGTAAACTATTTTCCCATACATCCATGGTAACGCTCTTGCATTCGGACACGAAACAGTCAAATGAGTAGGAAAGTGCCCAACCTTGTATAGTAACGACGCTCAACATTCCTATATCTGCAGTCTGACATGTGGTATTATTTCCAAACAATGTATATAGGTTAAGACCTTCCATTATAGTTTAGGAAGTTTACTAGAAACACTTTTGCATTGAGGAGAAAAATTGTAATTACCCATTCTACAGGTGGTTCGTGACCTTCGCAATGTAAAAGTAAATGGGGACAAAAACCGCTCAGAAGAGGCCGTCGATTAATTCTTTCATGTTTAACTAAATCCTTTTCAAAGCTTGCTTAGGAATAGTTTTGCTCATATTGACGAACGAAACATATGTGTGGAATTATAAGAAAAAACACCTTCATAAAATTTACCAATGAAATTTCCTTGCGAAATCCAAGGCAATTATGCCCGCCCTTCATAATCCAGGTATATTATTACGCGACTTAGATCATTATTTGTAGGATTTTGCTTTTTCAATGATCACTTCTGGTAAAGCGTGCAGCGTGAAAAAATTTCCGTTATACATAAGCCTGAACGACAGTAAGTAATATTATGTGTGTTCCTGCACGCTTCCTACGTATTTAAACCCTACCTTCTTCAGACAATAGCTTTTCTAGTCAAGCCGTTAGTATGCGAACAAAGTGTACAAAAACTGTAGCATTTATAAGAGTTTTCTATAGTCTAAAATGTTTTGGAAAACGGTTATCACTTTACGAATTAAAACTATTCTCTGCCAACAAACGTACTAATACATAAAAAAAAATTGTAGCCTTAAACTCAACATAGAAAATTGCGAGATAGCGAAGAAACGAATATATCACGTCACATATAACGAACGTTAAAATAAACATTTGTAATATGAATACAATTTTTTTTAATGTACATAAACCACATACGTACACGCAGTGATAGTTTATCCCTTTTGCCAAACATACGGGAGGCCGTAATTCTATTCCAACCTCGATGACTGAAATATGTATTATACTACCGACCCGGCCCGGCTTCACACCGGTATAATTGAGTTTTACAGTGATACACTAATAAATAAATTTGGAAAAGACAATTCATTTATGTCTAAACAGAATTATCAAATTATCAAATTATACCATGTTAGCCTAGGTTTTTAACTGATTACGGCAACCCAAAAGGAAGGAAAAATTTTTTACCCGATAGCCAAGGTGTAGGGTATTGTTTTTTTTTTAGTGTATATGTACAACTATCGCGTAGTTACCACATTTTCGCTTTCCAGCGTCGATGTATGAAAATAAAAACGTGAGTTTAATCAATTTGTAGTTTTACAAATAAGTGTACGTAGATACTACTTTTTGCGCTTGGCTGAAGGATCTTAATAATTCACCAAAATTAAGCAACGTTCCTAGCGGAACACATTTGGATGGGTGACCGTTCAGTGTTGAGCGTTTCCGGGCTTCGGAGGGCACGATAAATATTCGGTCCCGGTTGTTATCGATTGATAGCAGTCGTTAGGCCATTTCAGAGGTCCTTGGGCGGCCTGATAAAGTCTGACACCAGAGGAAAAATATATTTCGGTCACGTTCCCAGCCGTTGCAGAATTAGGTTTTGTTGTTATTCCACAGGAACCGTTCAATTTTCCGAGATAAAAAGTATCATATTTCATATGCCAGGACCTAAAGTACCTACATACCAAATTTAATCAAAATCCGTTTAGCCGTTGTGGAGCTGAGTGGTAACAAACATACACACACACATACTTTCGCATTAATAATATTAGTAGGATTAGTAGGATTATCGAATACAAATAAGTTTAATTTTGTATGATCGCAGTTCCGCATTCGCATTCAAGAACAAAACGAGGCCTGAAAAATGGAATGAGGTGAAGATGGGAATATGGGATAGTGGAGAGTGGAGAGATTTGGGCGGCTCTTAACATCGAGGTCTTCAGAGCCGATGAAAATGAAGTGAGGTGAGCATGTATCAGCGCTGGAATACAAGAGCGTGGTAGAGGGAGATCACCGAGGAATCCCGCAGTCAAACGGCAACGTCCGTAATGTTGTCCATATGGGAAAATCGAGGTGACCCCTTCGGAAATCGAACCCGTTGTGTAACATATGATCAGATACTCTGACTTACTTCACTATGGGGAAGGGAGTCTGCGTCCTGGAGACTTAAGTTGTGTGCTGCTGTTGTCTAGCGTCTGCCTTCAAGAAATTCGGAGGAGTTTGGTTTGCCAGGGAACCAAAGGCTTTATGTACACAATTAATACAGAAAACTTCCAGAGTTCTTTGGCCGCATGAATTGTATTGAAGTGCCGAAGTAACACACGAGCAGTTCTTGGCTGCGTAAGCTATACTGTGTCTCATTACAGTCTAGTAGTTGCAATGTATACCTAATATCTGCAGTTCCCAGTTGCTCCCGTGTATAGGTCAGCACTAGTTTACATCCCATCGGAGGGGTTTGTGATGGAACAATTCCAAAACAGATAGGTTATGGGGATTCTAAGCCAGTGGTATCGAGGTTGAACTTGACCTTGACCTCTGACCTTGACACTGACCCAAAAAATTCCCGTTTTCCCTAAAAAAAACCCTCAACATTTCCTTCCCC